>JAZKJV010011819.1:0-76081 GCA_037367405.1 Ottelia alismoides | reverse complement strand
TGGCCAACGCTCCACCGGCCCGTCCATGCCTTTGACCACCCCCGCCCGCCCCAATGGCCCGACGCCCGCAACCGCATTCGCGTTAGGTGAGCAGCGAGCGCGTCGAGCCGGTCCCGGCCGACGCGTCCCTGCGATGTCCCATCCCAGCCCCGCCGCTTACCGGACCGCCGGCGCCACCACCGCGCCAATCAGCCGCTCCCGCGGAATCCGCCGTAGCGACTCCTGTACTGCGAATACCGCGCCTCTTCCTTCCGCACCACCAGCAACGTCGCATCGGCGAAGTTCGTCAAACAACTGCGCGTCCGACGGCGTTTCAAACGACGGTCCGTCCAGCACAATCCAATCGAACGACGCCCGCAGGTCGTGCAGCCATACCGGCATCCGCCGTGTAGTCGAACGAGTCCACGTTGTTCGTCCGCGTCGCGCCGAACGGCATCACAAACAACGGCGAGGGCTCCACGCGGTGCAGGTGCCGGTACCAGGGTTCGCCTAACAGCACTTCGCAAAGACCGGTGGGCGACGAGATTCCAGATGCGGCCCCATCGCCGGCGACCCCGGATTCGCGTCAATCAACAACACCCGGTTCTCGCCCGTCGCCGCCAGCACCGCCGCCAGGTTGGCCCGCCACAAAGCTCTTCCCGTGCCGCCGCGCCGGGCTCACCACCGCAATCGTCCGCAGGTCCGCGCCTTGATCAAACCACGCCCTTGCGCTCCAGGTAGACCCGCGTCCGGATCGAGCGGAACTCCTCCAGCACCTCGCCCCGGCACGCCGGATTGAGCGTGGCAAAAACATTGCAGCGCCAGCGTGGCATCCACCGCCGGCGATTCCAGCATCCAGGTCGCCGGCGTCGGCCGCGCCGGGCCGAAAGTGTCCGGCGCCGAAGCTTCCAGCGGCACCGCTTTCGTCTCACCCTCCGGCCGCACCTGCGCTTCGTCCAGCATCCGGAGCAATTCCGAAATCTTCTCATCCGCTGCCTTCTGTTGGCGGCCCGTGTCCAGCGACATTTCTCTAGAGCCTCCCCGGGCGCAAGGCGCCTCTTTCCACTTCGGCCAGCACCGGCGCCGTCTCGCCCTTCTGCAGGCGCTGCAACAAGCCATGCGCCAGCTTGCGCTGGTTGGCGTCGAGCGCCGGCATCGTCTCCTCAATGACCGCGGCCGCATTGCGCGACATGCCCAGCAACAGGTAAACGTAGGCCAGCGTGTCGTTGATCGCCGGACTATCGGGCATCGACCGCTTGGCCTGCTGCGCGTAGCCGAGCGCCGTCTGCAAATCGTCCCGCTGCTTGGCCATCAGATAGGCGAGATTGTTCAGGGGCGAACGGGTTGTTTCTTGTCGCGGTTCACGGCCTCGCGGTACGCCTCTTGCGCTTCCTTCTTGCGGCCCTCCTGCGACATCAGGGCCGCGTAGTGCAGCCACGGCCGGGCATCCTGGCCGCTCTTGCTTTGCACTTCGCGGTAAACCTCCAGCGCCTTGGCCGAGTCGCCCGTCAGCCCGAGCGCATTCGCGTAACCCAGCCGTACCTCCAGGTCGGCCGGCTTCTCGGCCATCAGCTTCTTGTAGTGAGCCAACGCGTCGGCCGGCTGGCCGGCGCGAATCGAGAGGCGCGCCAGCGCATGCCGGCACCGCGCTGTTGGCCGGGTCTTCCTGCAACGCCTGGCTCACGTGCGCAACGCCTCGGCGTTCCTGCCGCCGGCGGCCTGCGCCTCGGCTTTCAGAAGGATCACTTGCGCGTCCCGCGTCTTCAGCCCGGCCAGCAGCGCTTCGGCCTTCGGCCGCCCGGCCCTGCGCCAGCTCACCTGCGCCAGGGCGATGAGCGCGCTCGGGTTGCGCGGGTCGCTTTGCAACACCTGCTGCAACGACTTTTCCGCTTCGGCCGGCTGATTGGCGGCCAAGCCCATCCGCGCCTGCAAGAGCAGCGCCGGCACATACGAGGGGCGCCCGCCGCAGAGTCCGACTTCAGGAGTTGCTCGGCGTGCGCCCCTTGCCCCACGGCAAAGTTCGCCTCCGCCAACGCAACCCAGCCCGGCGCATAGTTCGGGTCCAGGCTCACGCAGCGCTCCAGTTGTTCGCCGCCGCGCAGGAAGTCGCCGTCGCGCAAATACGCCCGGCCCAGGTGAAACCGCACAAAGGGCGAGTTCGGCAGTTGCGTCAGAATCGTCTCCAGTTGCGCGCGCGCCCGCACACGCTGGCCCGCGCCGGGGCTTTCCAGGTCGAGCGCCGATTGATAGGCCTTCAAGAGCGGATCGGCGGGCTGCGACGACAGCTCGCTCTCAATCAAGCGCCGCGCTTCCTGCGGATTCTTCTCGGCACGTGGACCTCGGCCAGCCGCCCCGCATACAGGCTGCGCTGTTTCGGCTGAGCCGCCATGCCGCCTGGAACGCTTTGCGCGCCTCGGCGAACTCGCCGCGGTTCAACCAGAAATCGCCAATCCGCGCCTGCGTTTCGCCGTCACCGGCAAACTCGCTGGCCAATTGCGGCAGCCAGCCCTTTACGGCCCGCGCGCCCGCCCAGGGCGTCGTCGTGCGCCGCCAGTTGCAGCAGGTTGGCCAGCGACCGGTTGTGCCGGCGACTTGCTTTCCAGCGTCGCGCGCGCATCGGCCGGACGGCGGCCTTCCATCTGCAAAAGGTACAGCAGATCGTAGCCGGCACATAGCCGGGCTTGGCGGCCAAAAGCTTGTGGAGCGTCCGCTCGGCGTCAACCGGGCGTCCGTCGCGATAGTAGCAGCTGGCCAGTTGCCGCCGATAGCGGTGCGTCGAGTTCCAAACGGTTCACCACCGCTTCCAGCAGCGAGACCGCCTCGCCCGCCCGCCGGCGTTCCAGCAGTGCCTGCGCCTTCAGGCGGTGGCCGTCCGGCCGGTTGGGGAAACGGTCGATCAGCCGTTTGCGCCAGGTCTTCAATCTCGCGCATCAACGGCGCCGGCCGGCCCGGATCGGCGAAGTAGATCTGATAGCTGAGCTCGGCCAGCCGCACCGCCACGTCGTAGCGGCCGGGCAGCAGTTCCACGGCGCGAATCAAGGCGCTCGCGGCGGGCAGTATCTGCCCGGTCCTTAAATACGCATCGGCCAGTTGGAGGTTGCTTCGGCATGCTTGGCGTCCACCTGCAAGGCGCGCCGGGTAGACGAGGATGGCGTTCTTGTCGTCACCGGCCTTCACGTACTGCGCGCCCCGCGTCATCAATTCGGGCACCGATTCGCGCCGGCACGAAACTGGCCAGCACGGCTACCACCAGCGTCAGGCCAAGCAGCGCCGTGGAGCTCAAGGTCGTCTTCAATTGCGCGGCGCGGGCCTGGCGGCCGCGCTTGCGCGGCTCCGGCAGGCTCAACACGGGGCCGGCGGGAAGCTCGGCAATCACCGGCACGTCGAGGATCAGCGGCAGGTGGTCGGCCGAAAGAATGCGCGGACGGCGCAGAAACGCAATCAGAATCCAGCTCACGCCGGCGGTAAGGCCAAACAGAGTGCCGGCGCCCAGCTTCACCAGCCAGTTCGGCTGCTCGGCCGAACCGGGCAGCGTGGGCGGCTCAATCAATTCCACCGATTCGCCCTGGCCCCGGCGTTCCATTTCCGAAGCGACCTGCGACTCGCGTTGCTTCTTGAGCAGGTCTTTGTAATACTCCTGCAGGCCGTTGTACTCGCGGGTCAGAATCAGGCGGTCCAGATCCTTGGTTTCGCTCGGGCGGAAACGGATGCGCAACTGTTCCACCTTGGTCATCAAGCCCCCGATCTCGCGTTCCAGCTCGCGATGCGAAGCATCGAAGCCTTCAAACTCGGCGCGGACCTTGGCAAGCTGATTCACCAGCGCGTCGCGTCCCTGGCGGACCGTCACCTGATGGTCTTTCTGATCGTAGCGGGCCACCTCTTGATCGAGCTTCTGCAGAGTGGCTTCGGCGGCGTCGCGATCGGGGTGCCCCGGCGCATAGCGCGCGCGGGCTTCGGCGGCGCGCGAACGGATGACCTGGGCATCCCAGGTGCCGATCGACGGGCGAGTGGGCGGCGGCTCGTGGTCGAACATCTTCAACTGCAGTTCGAGCGCGGCCAGGCTGCGGGCGCGCAACTCCCGCTCGGTGGCAAGGTTGCGGATCTGGTGCCGGGCGTCGGTGAGCCGGCGCTCGGTGTCATGCAGCTCCTCTACCTCCACCAGGTTGCTGAACTGGTTGGGTCCGCTGGGCGGCAGCAGGCTCAGCTTGGTTTCGATGTCGCCCATCTGCTCAACCACCGACTTCACTTGCTGTTGCAGGAACTCGGTGGTGCCGATCGACTGGTCGCCGCGATAGCGGCGGTTCTCTTCGTAGACCAGTTCCATAATGCGGCGCACCACCTTGCGGGCGGTCTCGGGATTGGAATAGCGGAAGGCGATCGAGAGCGAGGGCACGGTGCGCAGGTTCGGGTCCGACGACGTGCTGATGGTCTGGCGGAGTTCGAGGTTTTCCTGGAAACGGTCCACCAGATCGGCGATGGGGTAGAAGACGCGGCGTTCGGGATAGAGCGCAAAGCTTTCGATCATGCGCGTGGCCGTGAGCCGGCTGTTGAGAATCTGGGTGAGCGCGAAGATGCGCTGTTCGGCCTGCATGGCGACGTTGGGCGTCACGTAGCGTTCGTTCACCTGCGGCGGAATGAAGCGGACCTGCGCCCGCGAGACATAGGTATCGGGGTTGAGCTTGAAGTAGGCGGCCCCCAGGCCGGTGCCGGCCAGCGTGCAGAACAAAAGCCAGCGCCAGCGATGGCGGCTGAGCCAGGCGGCATCGCGCCAGGCGAGGCTCTGGAACCAGCGGTCGAATGTAAAGCGCGTGGCGCCGGTAAGCTGCTGCATGTGATCCACAGGGGCTTGCCAAACTAGCCCTAGGCGTAGTCCCCCGTGGAATAGATCGGGCGGGTTACAGCGACACACTAGGGCACAAAGTACCTATTTTGTTGTGGTTAGGATCAGGCAAAACCCCGATCGGGACTGAGGTTTCAACCTTAGGAACGGGCTCGCTATACTGGAAGGGAGGAGCCACTTCACTCGTCGTGACGATCCGGGACTATCTACGCCTTTTCTCGCACATACAGCTGATGCCGGTGCTGGAGGCCGGCGAGGAGACGCTGGTGGGCGGGCAAGCCGTCATGGAAGGTGTCATGATGCGGGCGCCCCACAGCTATTGCGTGGCCGTGCGCCGGGCCAATGGCGAAATTGTCACCGAAGAGGCGATGCTGCCCAAGGTCTCGGAGAAGTATCCGATCTTCAAGCTGCCGGTCTTGCGGGGCATTGGGACATTGGGGCAGGCGATGCATTTGGGTATGAAAGCCTTGCAGTTCTCGGCCAATGTCGGCCTGGAGGACGAGGCGGCCAAGGAAGCGGCGGCACCGCCGGCCAAGAAGCCCTGGTGGCAGTTTTGGATGCTGTCCACGCTAGGGATTTCGACGGCCGCGGTGGACCCGGCGGGTGCGAAGCCGGCGGGTGCGGCGAAAGAAGGCGCCCTGACGTCGGCCATGATGTGGGTGCAGGTGGCCTTCTCGGTGGGCTTCTTCATCCTTCTGTACAAGTTCCTGCCGTTGATGGCGACCGACTTTGCCAAGCAGCGCTTTCCGGTCTTTGAGAACCATATCCTCTTTAATGCCCTGGACGGCGTGATCCGCATTGTGCTGTTTCTGGCGGTAATGTACACGATGTCGCGCTTCCAGGACATTCACCGCGTGTTTGAGTTCCATGGAGCCGAGCACAAGGTGGTCTTCAACTTCGAATCGAAGCGGGAGCTGACGGTGGCCAACGCGCAGAGCTTCGAGACGTGGCATCCGCGCTGCGGGACGAGTTTTCTGCTGGTGGTGATGCTGGTGTCGATGATCACCTACATGTTTCTGCCGCCCGGCCAATCGCTGGTGGCCAAGTTTGTGTCGCGCATCGCGCTGATTTTGCCGGTGGCGGGCGTGAGCTATGAGATTATCCGTTTTGCGGCCAAGCGCCGCGGCAGCTGGCTGGCGGTGCTGACGGCGCCGGGCCTGTGGCTGCAACGCATTACTACCCAACCCCCCGACGACCAAGCTGTGGAAGTGGCCATACACGCGCTGAACGGCGCCATGGCGCTGGAAGCCAAGCAGGGCGGCGAGCTGGTTATCGCTTAAGGCATCCATGCAATATCTCGAGAAACTCGACGAGGTCGAGAAGAAGTACGCGGAGCTCGAAGGCCAGATGGCCGACCCGGCCGTGATCAACGATCCGGGGCAGTACCGGCGCGTGACCAAGCAGCGGTCGGAGCTGGAAGAGATCGTCGGCAAGTACGGCCAGTGGAAAGCGGCCCACAAGAACTACAGCGAAGCCAAGCAGATGCTTGCCGATGCCGACGCCGAGGTGCGGGCGATGGCGACCGAGGAGATTGCGGCGCTGGAGCCGGAGCTGAAGGCGCTGGAAGACGATCTGCGCGTGTTGCTGCTGCCGAAGGATCCGAACGATTCCAAAGACGTAATTCTGCAGATTCGCGCGGCGGCGGGCGGCGATGAAGCCAGCCTGTTTGCCTCGGAGATCTTCCGCATGTACGCGCGTTACGCGGAAGGCCGCAAGTGGAAGGTGGAAGTGACGTCGTCGAGCGAGAACGGCGCGGGCGGCGTAAAGGAAGTGGACGCCATTATCTCGGGCGACAAGGTCTATTCGCGGCTGAAGCACGAAAGCGGCGTGCACCGGGTGCAGCGCGTGCCGGCGACCGAGACGCAGGGCCGCATTCACACGTCGACGATTACGGTGGCGGTGCTGCCGGAGGCCGATGAAGTGGAAGTCCACATTGAGGCCAAGGACATCCGGATCGATACGTTTTGTTCGTCCGGCCCGGGCGGGCAGAGCGTGAACACCACCTATTCGGCGGTGCGCATTACGCACTTGCCGACCAATACGGTGGTCTCGTGCCAGGACGAAAAGTCGCAGATCAAGAATCGCGAGAAGGCGATGCGGGTGTTGCGGTCGCGCCTGTATGAGATGGAGATGGAAAAGCAGCAGGCGGCGCTGGGCGCCGAGCGCAAGGCGCAGGTGGGCACCGGGGACCGGAGCGAGAAGATCCGCACGTACAACTTCAAAGAGAATCGCGTGACGGACCATCGCATCGGGTTGACGCTGCACCAGCTCGACCTGGTGATGGAAGGCAAGCTGGACCCGCTGCTGGAAGCGCTGATTACGGCCTTTAACGCGAAGAAAATGGCGTCATGACGCTGCGGGCCGCGCTGGAGGAAGCTTCGCGGCGGCTCGCTACGGGCGGCATTGACGCGCCTCGGCTGACGGCCGAGCTTCTTTTGGCTCACGCCTTGGGGCGAGAGCGATCCTACCTTTACGCACACGATCTGGAAGAGTGCCCGGCTGCCTTGGCGGCGGCGTTCGAGGCCTTGACGGCCGAACGGTTGAGCGGGCGGCCGTTGCAGCATTTGACCGGCGTGCAGGAGTTCTACGGGCGCGAGTTCCGGGTGTCGCCGGCGGTGCTGATTCCGCGGCCGGAGACGGAGCATGTGGTGGAGCGGGCGCTGGAACTGGCGGCGGGCGCCGAGCGGATTGCCGATGTGGGGACGGGCTCGGGCGCGATTGGGGTGACGCTGGCGCTGGAGCTGCGGCGGCGGGTGGTGTTGACGGACTTGTCACCGGCGGCGCTCGGGATGGCGCGCCGGAATGCGGAAGCGCTGGGCGCACGTTGCGAGTTTGTGACCGGCGATGGTTTGTCGATGCTGGCGACCAAGGCGTTCGATTTGGTGGTGAGCAATCCGCCGTATATTCCTTGGAGCGAGCGCGCGGAGTTGGCGGTGGAGGTGCGGGAGCACGACCCGGAGTTGGCTTTGTTTGGCGGCGAGAGCGGCCACGAGGTGTACGCGCGGATTGTGGCGGAGGCGCCGCGGGTGTTGCGGACGGGAGGGTGGCTGGTGATGGAACTGGGCTGGCGCAGTGCGGCGGCGGTGCGGGCGTTGGCGGCGCCGGCCGTGTGGGACGAAGTGGGTGTGGGGCTGGATTTGGCAGGGCGGGATCGCGTGTTTTGGGCGCGGTTGCGGTGAGCGGAGACACTACGGGTGTTCGCGTGGAGAGACGTGGGCGGTGGGAGCGACTAGGCGGCCTGCGGATCGGCCGTTGGCGGCTCTTTTGCCTCCGCGGCGGGGCGGAAGGCGTGGCCGATGCGGTCAAGGATCTCGCGGCGGTGGGTTCGTTCGGTGAACGGGGCCGCTTTGGCGTCGGCGCGGGCGATTTTGGTGGCTTCGTTTGTGATCTTGCTGATTTCACACGTGGCCGGCAGGTCTTGGATGGGTTCGTTTTCTTCAATCGCGCGCAGAGCCAGGTCGGTTTGGAGCTTCTGAATGGCCTGGAGCGTGCGGGCGTAGGTGCGCTCGTGCTGGCCCAGGAGCCGGGTGAAGTTGAGCACGCGCTTTTCGTCGGCGGTGGCGTAGGCCTGGGCGAGCAAGATGCGCGCGACGCTGATGTACCAGGCGGCGTGGATCATTTGTTCGAAGTACTGCATTTGGAGTTCGCTGGAAGGACGGACTTCCTGGAACAGCGCCGTGTAGAGGCTGAGGAACTCTTCCTTGTCCTCTTCGGGGAGAAAGAGGCTTTTGGCGGAGAGGCCGTGTTTGCGGGCGTTTTGGCTCGCGGCGGCTTTGCCGGCCTCGGTTTTGGGGCCGGTGCTGGCTTGCGCGTTGGCGCGGTTGGCTTCTCGCTTTGCTTCGGAAATCGTGTGAGGGGACACTTCGGATTCCATCCTTTCGCTGCGGTTTGATTTTGGGGCGGAGTTTGCCGCCCGATTTGAGTTTGGCAGGCGGGTGGGCGGGGTTTCGGGGTGCGGGGCGGTAAAGGGTTGAGGGGCGGGGGGAAAGAAAGTTGGGGAGCGTGTGAATGGGCGCGGCCCCCTCACTTACGTTCGGGGCTAACTGGTGGACGCTCGGCCATGAGCTTTTGCAGGAGGGCGGCGGTGTCGCGGGCTCCGCGGGACTCGGCGGACTTCAGCGGCGTGTTGCCGCGCGCATCCTTGGCGTAGAGGTCGGCGCCTTGGCTGACCAGGTAGGTAACGACGTCGTTGCCGGCGCGGGTAGCCGCCATGTGGAGAGCGGTGAGGCCGCGGAGCGTCTTGGCATCGAGCCGGGCGCCTTTTTCAACGAGCAACTGCACGGTGGGGAGCTGTTTGTTGGCGAGCTCGCGGTAGAGATTGTTGTTCACGATGAAGTTGCCGAAGGCCGCAAAGATTAGGGCGGTGGAGCCATCCTCGCAGGGAAGGTTGGGATCGGCACCGGCGGCGAGCAGAGCGCGAACGGCTTCGGTGTGTCCGCCTTCGGCGGCTTCGACCAGCGGCGTGCCGCCGGTTTTGGAGAGAAAGCGGAACGCCGCGCCGCCGGCGGGGGCTTTGGAGGGCTTGCGCGTTTGGGCGTTGACGGCGGCGCCTTTCGAGAGGACGAGTTGGACGAGATCGGCATTGCCGGCGCGGGCGGCGAGGTGGAGCACGGTGGTGCCTTCTTTGTCTTCGGTCTTGGCGTCGGCACCGGCGGCGATCAGGCGGGAGGCGGCTTTGACGTGGCCGTTGGTGGCGGCGATGAAGAGGGCGTTGTGGCCGTCGGCGCGTTTGATGTTCAGATCGGCGCCGGCTTTGGTGAGCTGGTCCACAGTGGAGGCGTGACCGTTGCGCGCGGCGAGCATCAGGGCGGTGGCTCCGGCTTGGGAGGTGAGATTGAGGTTGGCGCCGTTGGCGATGAGGAGCTGGGTGATTTCGTCGCGGCCTTCGGCGGCGGCCCACATGAGGGCGGTTTGGCCGGCGCGGGACTCCTGGGCGTTGACGTTGGGTTTGGTGCGGTCGAGCACGAGGTTGACGGTGGGGGCGTGGCCGCCGCGAACGGCCGACATGAGGAGCGTTTCCCCGTTCCAACGGACGGCGCCGGGCTTGGCGTTGGCGTCGAGGAGGGCGGCGACGATGCGGGCGCGGCCCTTTTGCGCGGCGAGCAGGAGGGGCGTGTCGCCGTTGTCGTCGGCTTTGTTGGGGTCGGCGCCGGCTTTGAGGAGAAGGTCGACGAGGTCGAGGTGGCCTTCGGCGGCGGCCCAGGCCAGGGCGGTAGTACCGTCGGGGAGGGCGGAGTTGGGGTCGGCCTTTTTGTCGAGTAAGGCTTGGACGGCGGCGCGGTCGCCATTGCGGGCGGCTTCCAGGAGCGGAGGGACCGGACTGGCCGCAGCAAGAGGCAGCGACAGAATAACCAGGCAGGCCAAGCGCAACGTCATATTATGAAGATACTCCCCTTGCCCATGAAACGTTACCTTGCGGCCTTGTTGATCGGCTCCAGCGGCCTAGTGGTATCCCAATCGCCGGAGGCGGCCCGCGAGGAGACATTCCAGACCAAAGTACGGCCGTATCTGGTGCGCAACTGCGCGGGCTGTCACAACGCGAAGAACAAGACGGGCGGCATTGCGGTGGATGGCTTGCGGTCGGCCGGAACGCTGGTGAGCGAGGGCGAGCATTGGGAAAAGATTTTGCGGAAGGTGAAGACGGGCGAGATGCCGCCGTCGCAACTGCCGCGCCCGCCGCGGGAGCAGACGTCGGCGTTTACGGGCTTTGTGGAAAGCGAGCTGGACCGGCTGGCGGCGGCCCGTCCGGACCCGGGGCGGGTGACGATCCACCGGCTGAACCGCGCTGAGTACAACAACGCCGTGCGGGATTTGTTCGCGATCGACTTTCAGCCGGCCGATGATTTTCCGGCCGATGATGCGGGCTATGGCTTTGACAACGTGGCCGATGTGCTGAGCCTGCCGCCGCTGCTGATGGAGAAGTATTTGTCGGCGGCGAGCAAGATTACGCGGCAGATTACGGGCTTTACGAAAGTTTCGGCGGCGCTGGAGAAGTACCAAACGCCGCGCGGCCGGCCGCAGCGCGAGCGCGTGAATGATGACTTGCCGTTTGGCACACGCGGCGGTTTGCTGGTGACGCATCGCTTTCCGGCCGATGGGGAGTATCTGTTCCGGCTGCGGATCAATGGCGGGTCGGAGGCGGGGCAACCGGCGCCGATGGTGGAGCTGCGGCTGGACGGGGCGCGCGTGAAGTTGATTGAAGCGCGGACGGCGGCCGAGGAAGATCAGGAAGAGCGGCGGCGCTTTGAGATTCGGGTGCCGGTGAAGGCGGGTGTGCGGCAGGTGGCGGCGACGTTTCTGGCCGAGAGCTATCAGCAGGAAGGGACGACGACACCGCGGACGCCGGGCTTGGACTTTCTGGAGATTGGCGGGCCGTTTGCGCCGCAGTACGCGAAAGATTCCGAGACGCGGCGCCGGGTGTTTGTTTGCGCGACGCAGGACGACGCCTGCGCGCGGCAGATTTTGACGCGCGTGGCGCGGCGGGCGTACCGGCGGACGCCGACGGCGGCCGAGACGGCGAAGCTGATGAAGTTCTACGCGATGGGCAAGGCCGATGGCGGCGGCTCGTTTGACGCGGGGATCCAATTGGGGTTGAAGACGATTCTGATTTCGCCGAGCTTCCTGTTCCGGCGGGAGATGGACCGGCCGGGAGCGGGCGCGGTGCAGCGGGTGGGGGATTTGGACCTGGCGTCGCGCTTGTCGTTCTTCCTGTGGTCGTCGATTCCGGATGATGAGTTGCTGACGCTGGCCGAGCAGAACAAGCTTTCGGCGCCCGCGACGCTGCGGGCGCAGGTGTTGCGCATGCTGGCCGATGGGCGGAGTGAGGCGCTGGTGAAGAACTTTGCCGGGCAGTGGCTGCAGTTGCGGAACGTGGCGGCGTTGAAGCCGGACCCGGAGCTGTTTCCGGAGTTCGACGGGGAGTTGCGCGCGGCGCTGGCGCGGGAGACGGAGCTGTTCTTCGGCGCGATGGTGCGGGAAGACCGGCCGGTGCTGGACTTGATCGACGGCAAGTACACGTTCTTGAACGAGCGTCTGGCGAAGCATTACGGGATCAAGGGCGTGCAGGGGACGCGGTTCCGGCGCGTGGAGCTGGACGGCGTGCAGCGGTCAGGCGTGTTGACGCACGGGAGCATTTTGACGATTGCGTCGTATCCGACGCGGACGTCGCCGGTGATTCGGGGCAAGTGGATTCTGGAGAACATACTGGGCGCGCCGCCGCCGCCGCCGCCGCCGAATGTGCCGGAGCTGGAGACCAAGGGAATTGGGCAGGAGGCGACGCTGCGGCAGAAGCTGCAGCAGCACCGGGCGAATCCGTCGTGCGCGGCGTGTCATGACCGGATGGACGGCGTGGGATTTTTGCTGGAGAATTACGACCCGATTGGGCGGTATCGCGAAAAAGACGGCAAGCTGCCGATTGATTCTTCGTCGGAGCTGAACGGGCAGAAGCTCAACGGCGCGGCGGACCTGAAGGCGTTCGTGCGGGAGAAGAAGAGCGAGTTTGTGGAAGCGTTGACCGAGCGGCTGTTGACGTATGGGCTGGGCCGCGGGTTGGAGCGTTATGATAAACCAGTGGTTCGCGCCATCGGCCGGGAGGTGGCGAAGCAGGATTACCGGTTTTCGAGCCTGGTGTTGGGCATTGTCGAGAGTTTGCCGTTCCAGAACCGGCGGGCCCGGGAGACGGCGGTTGCGGAGCTAAAGACGAAGGCGGAGTTGAAGAAATGACTTTGATCACGCGGAAAGCGATCCATCGCCGGATGATGTTGCGCGGGCTGGGCGCGGCGATCGCGCTGCCGGCCTTGGACTCGATGACGCCGGCCTTTGCGGCCAACACCAAGGTGACGGGCAAGGCCGGGGCCGTAATGCCGAAGCGCGTGGCGGTTTGCTATGTGCCGAACGGCATCATCATGAAGGACTGGATGCCGGCGACGGATGGGGCGCTGGAGATTACGCGCATCCTGAAGCCGGTGGAGCGGCACCGCGAGCGGTTGATGATGCTGACGAATCTGGCGCACATCAACGGGCGGGCGCTGGGCGACGGTCCGGGCGATCACGCGCGGGCGGCGGCCACGTTTTTGACGGGCGTGCATCCGAAGAAGACGGAAGGCGCCGATATCAAGCTGGGCATTTCGGCCGATCAGGTGGCGGCGCAGGCGGTGGGCAAGCAGACGCGCTTCCCGTCGCTGGAGCTTGGCACCGAGAGCGGCGGCATGGTGGGCAATTGCGACTCGGGTTACTCCTGCGCTTATTCGAATTCGATTGCGTGGCGCAATGAGACGTCGCCGCTGCCGCCGGAGGTGAATCCGCGGGCGGTGTTTGAGCGGCTGTTCGGCGACGGAGAGGTGTACGACGCGGCGACGCGCGCGGTGATTTCGCGGCAGGACAAGAGCCTGCTGGATTCGGTGCGCGAGGACGTGGCTTCGTTGCGCAAAGAGCTGGGCGCATCGGACCAGCGCAAATTGGATGAATACCTGTATTCGGTGCGCGAGATTGAACGGCGGATTGAGACGGCCGAGAAAAGCACGGGCGAGCGGCCGATGACGCCGGCGATCGATAAGCCGGCGGGCATTCCGGTGACGTTTGAAGAGCATTGCAAGCTGATGTTTGACTTGCAGGTGGTGGCGTTCCAGACCGATTTGACGCGCGTGATCACGTTCATGGTGGGGCGCGAGGGGTCGAACCGCACGTACCGCTCGATTGGCGTGCCGGAGGCGCATCACGGCTTGTCGCACCACTTGGGCGCGCCGGACAAGATTGAGAAGCTGGCGAACATCAACGTTCACCACATGGAGCTGTTCGGCTATTTCCTGGACCGCTTGCAGGCGACGAAGGATCTGGACGGTAAGCCGCTGCTCGACCATTCGATGGTGATCTACGGATCGGGCTTGTCGGACGGCAATGCGCACCTGCATCACGATTTGCCGGTGCTGGTGGCGGGCGGCGTGTGGAAGGGCGGGCGGCACATCAAGTATGCGCCCGAGACGCCCATGACGAATTTCTACCTGACGATGCTCGATAAGATGGGCGTGCAGCCGGAGAAGCTGGGCGATTCGACGGGCCGCGTGGAGCACCTGACGGATCTTTAGTTGAGCCCCGGTTGAAGATTGCCCTGGATTCCACGCCGTTGTCGGTGCCGTTTGGCGGCATCCGGCGGTATGTTGCGGAGTTGCACCGGGCGTTGACGGCGGAGTTTCCTTCCGATCAATTTTTGCTTCTTTCGGACCAGGACCGGGCGCTGTCCGGGCTGGCTCGCAAGTGGTGGTTGCATGGGTTGCCGTCGGCGTTGCGGGCGAGCGGAGCGGAGCTGTTTCATGGCACCGACTTTGCGGTACCGTACCGGCGCGTGGCGCCGTCGGTGATGACGGTGCATGATTTGTCGCCGTGGCGTTTCCCGCGGGAGACCTCGGCGCGCGTCCGGCGGCGGACGCCTTGGCTGCTAAGGCTGGGGTTGGCGTCCTGCGTGATCACGCCGACCGAGGCGGTGCGGCGGGAGGTGGTGGAGCGCTTCCGGTTGGCTGAGGATCAGGTGCGGGTGGTGCCGATGGGAGTGGGGGAGGAGTTCCGGCGCGTACCGGCGACGAACTCGGGCTATTTCCTGCTGGTGGGAGCTGCGGCCGGGCGGAAGAACGTGGAGGTCGCGCGGCGAGCGGCGGAAGGCTTGGCGGAGGTGCGCATCCCGCAGAATGTGCCGGACCACGAACTCCCCGCGCTTTACTCCGGAGCCACGGCGTTGCTTTTTCCGTCTCTCTACGAGGGCTTCGGACTCCCGATTCTGGAGGCGATGGCTTGCGGGACGCCGGTGATTGCGTCGACTGATCCGGCGCTGGTGGAGACGGCGGGCGGGGCGGCGCTCCACGTGGAGGCGCGCGATGTGCGAGGCTGGACCGAAGCGATGCGCGCCTTGTTGACGCAGCCGGAACGGGCGGCCGCCTTGCGCGAGGCGGGCCGGAAGCGCGCGGCGCAGTTTTCGTGGCGGCGGACGGCGCGGCTGACGCGGGAGGTGTACGCCGATGTCCTACGGCGGAGCCGCTGAGTTGCGGGCCGTGATGTTGTGCGCGGAGGCGCCGTTCCCGGCGGTGGGCGGAGGCCCGTTGCGCACGGCGTCGCTGGTGCATTTTCTGGCGCAGCGGTATGCGCTGGATGTACTGGTGTTCCGGGAGCCGGGCGCGCCGGATCCGCGCGAGGCGTTCCCGGCCGGACTGGCGCGGCGCGTGAGCGTGATTGAATTGCCGGCGAACCGGCGCGATCCGGTAGCGCGGGCGTTGCGCACGGTGACGCGCTGGATGCGGCAGGTGCCGCCGCACGAGGATCGTTTTCGCGGCTTTCCTTTACCGCTGGAGGGGCGGTATCACCTGGCGGTGGTGGAGCATTTCTGGTGTTCGAGCTACATTGAGCAGTTGCGCCCGGTGTGCGAGCACGTGGTGCTGGATTTGCATAACGTGGAGTCGCACTTTTATGAGCGGCGGGCGGCGGTGGAGACGGGGGCGCTGGCGCGGATCTTCTCCGGGTTTGCGGCGATGAACCAGGAGCTGGAGCGCGCGCGGCTGCCTTTGTTCGATACGGTGTTGACGACGAGCGAGGACGATGCGGCGCGCCTGGAGCATCGGCACAAGGTGGTGTATCCGAATACGATTCCGGAAAGACCGCAGCCGCCGCGCGGAGATGAGCCGGTGGTGGCGTTCAGCGGCAATATGGAGTTTCCGCCGAATCTGACGGCGATTGCGTGGTTTCGCGATGCGATGTGGCCGGCGATTGTGGAGCGTTTTCCGGAGGCGCGGTGGCGGCTGATTGGGAAGAATCCGGAGGCGGCGGCGCGGATTTTGGGCGGAGTGCCGAATGTGCAGATTACGGGTCCGGTGGAGGATGCGGTGGCGGAGTTGGCGCGCTGCCGGGTGGCGGTAGTGCCGTTGCGGACGGGATCGGGGACACGGCTCAAGATCATCGAAGCCTGGGCGGCGGGAGTACCGGTGGTTTCCACCAGCATTGGCGCCGAGGGACTAGCTGCGGCGGCGGGCGAAGAAATTGTGATAGCGGATGATCCGGAGGGATTTGCGCGGGAGGTGAGCGCGCTGTTCTCCGATTCTTCTCGCGGGGAGCGAGTAGGACGGGCCGGGCGCGGGTTATACGAGAGAAGCTACACATGGCCGGCCGGGTGGCGGAACTTAAGATTTCACAAAGACGACTGACGGCTCAACTATACTGGAAGTTTGACGGGGATGAAAATCGCGATCGACGCGCATGCGATCGGGCAGAAGCTAACGGGCAACGAAACGTATATCCGTAACCTGCTCCGGGGCTTTGCTGCGCTTGATCAAGAGAGCGAATTTCTGGCGCTGATCTCGGTGGACGAGGCGATTCCCCATATTCCGAAGGGCTTCCAGATCGGGCGGGTGTCGACCAATCCCTATCTGCGCCTTGGCTGGCAGATTCGTTCTCATGTAAAAAGCTGGCGGCCGGATGTTTTGCACGTGCAGTATACGTCGCCGTTGCAGACGAAGGTGCCGGTGGTGGTGAGCGTGCATGACGTGAGCTATCTGGAGTCGCCGGAGTATTTCTCGCGATACCGTTCGACGCAGCTGAAGATTACGGTAAAGCGGACGGTGGAGAAAGCGGCGCACATCATGACGCCGAGCGAATTCTCGCGGCAGGCGGTGGCGAAATGGTACGGGCTGGACCCGGCGCGCATCACGGTGGTGCACAACGCGGTGGACGATTCGTTCCGGCCGGTGCCACGCGAGACGGCGGCGGGATTCCTGCTGCGGCATCGGGGCGTGGCGTGGCCGTACGTGCTGACGGTGGGCGACCTGCAGCCGCGGAAGAACCATATCGGGCTGATCCGGGCGTTTGAGAGCGTGATGCGGGAGCATCCGCAGTTGACGCACCGGCTGGTGATTACGGGCAAGGACACGTGGTTCAGCTCGGAAGTGCGGGCGGCGGCCCAGGCGTCGTCGGTGGCCGACCGGATTGTCTTCACGGGCTTTGTGAACGACGAGGATCTGCACCATTACTACTCGGGATGCGACGTGTTTGTGTATCCGTCGTTCTACGAGGGCTTCGGGCTGCCGATTTTGGAGGCGATGGCCTGCGGACGGGCGGTGGCGTGTTCCGACACGTCGGCGATGCCGGAGGTGGCCGATTCGGCGGCGTTGTTGTTTGACCCGTCGCAGCGCGACCAGATTGCGCTGGCCATGCGGGATTTATTGATTGACCCGCAACTCCGGGCGCGGATGGAACGTCTAGGGAGTCAGCGGGCTGCTCTGTTCAGCTGGGAAAGAGCCTCGCGGAGAACACTGGATGTTTACTATTCCGTGGCCGAGGGCCGCCGGCGGGCCGAGAACGTGCGGGCCGTTTCGGCGGCGCGCCGCTAACACGATGCTGCCTCGCTCGATCGCTCTTCTTCTCGCAGCCGGGCTGGCGACGCCGGGCAATAGCTTGAGCCAGGAGACGCTCCGGTACTCGATCAACTGGCCGAGCGGGCTGAGCCTGGGCGAAGGATCGCTGACCTCGGCCAAGACGAGCACGGGCGGGTGGGACGTGAATTTTCAGGTGGAAGCCTCGTTGCCGGGCTTTACGGTGAGCGAGCAGGTGCGGTCGGCGATGTCGGGCGAATTCTGTTCGATGGAACTGGAAAAGAACGCAACGCGCGGGCGCCGCAAGGGCAAAGAGACCACCACCTTTGAGAAGGGCAAGGCGACGCGGAAGACGGCCAACGGCGGCGGCCAATCGGAGATCGCGGTGAGCGACTGCGGCCGGGACGTGCTGGCCTTTCTACAGTTCGCGCGCAAGGAACTGGGGCAGGGCCGCGTGCCGGCGCCCTCGACGATTCTCTACGGAGCGCCGTACCGCATCCGAATGGATTTTGCGGGCACGCAGACGGTGCGCGTGAGCGAGCAGCCGGTGACGGCGGACAAATTGAACGTGACGGTGAAGGGTCCGCAGGCGGACGTGACGTTTGAAGCGTTTTTCGCGCGTGACCCGGGGCGGACGCCGGTGCTGATCCGTGTGCCGTTTTCGCTGGGTACTTTTTCCCTGGAGCTTGTGAAGTAAGCGAGTGGCCCGGATCGCGTTTTTCTCTCCCCTGCCGCCGGCGCGTTCCGGCATTGCCGACTACGCCGAGGCGTTGCTGGAACCCTTGCGGCGATTGGCGCAAGTGGACGTGTTTACGGCGGCGCCGGGGGCCGGGTTTGATCCGGCCGCCTATGACGCGTTGCTCTACCAAATGGGCAACAACGGCTATCACGTATTCACCTATGAGCTGGCGCTGCGGCATCCGGGCGTGGTGGTGATGCACGAATCGAACTTGCATCACCTGATGACGGAGCTCACCATCAAGCGCGACGATTGGGACGGCTACCTGCGCGAGGTGGAATACGACGGCGGCCCGGCGGCGCTCGCGTTTGCGCGGCGGGTGCGGGCGCTGGAAGTGGGGCCGGATTACGAGGGCGTGCGGATGCTGCGGCGGCTGATGGAGGCGTCGCGCGGAGCGATTGCCCACAGCGATTTTGTGGCGGCCGAGCTGCGCGAAGCGGGCTTGCAGGCGCCGGTGGCGGTAATTCCGCACGGGGCGTGGATTCCGCCGCAGGTGGACCGCATGGGCGCGCGGCAGAAGTTGGGCTTGGACGCGGCGGCGCCGCTGGTGGGCATTTTCGGATTCCTGAAGCCGTACAAGCGCATTGCCGAGTCGCTGCGGGCGTTCAAACGGCTGTTGCGCGTGCGCCCGGACGCGCGCATGGTGCTGGTGGGCGAGCCGCATCCGGAGCTGGGACTGGACACGTTGCTCGACACGCTGCAACTGCGCCACGCGGTGCGCGTGATGGGCTTTACGCCGATTGAAGAGTTCACGGATTTGCTTGCGGCCTGCGATGTGATTCTGAACCTGCGCTTTCCGACCGTGGGCGAGAGTTCGGGAACGCTGCTGCGATCGCTGGGCTTGGGCCGGGCGGTGTTGGTGTCGGACATCGGGTCGTTCCGGGAGTATCCGGACGAGATCTGTTTGAAGGTGCCGGTGGGCGCCGGTGAGGAAGACCTCATCTTTGAGTATTTGAATTTGCTGGTGTCGCGGCCGGAGCTGGCGCGGGAGATGGGCGCGCGGGCGCGCGACTGGGTGGCGCGGGAGTGCCCGTGGGATCGCGTGGCGGCGCGCTACCTGGACTTTCTGCTCGGCCGGCCGGCGGCGGAGCCGGGCCAGGCGGAGCCGGCCGCGCCCGTTCCGCCGCTCGCCGAGCCCGTGACGGGCGAATACATCCAGAGCTGGGTGGCCGATGCGGGCGCGAAGCAATACTTAAGCCACCACACGACGCGTTTTGAAAAGACGCTGGAACTGACGCCGCCCGGCGATGCGGGAAAGCGCATTCTGGAGATGGGCGCCTATATGCAGATCACGCCGGCCTTGCAGACGCGGCTGGGCTACGGCGAGGTGCGCGGTTGTTACTTCGGCCAGTCCGGCCAGACGGATCACCATGAAGTGGTGTCGGAGAACGGTGAGACGTTCGCCTGCGACGTGGATCTGTTCGACGCCGAGCATGACACGTTTCCCTACCCTGATGCGCATTTCGACACCGTGCTGTGCTGCGAACTGGTGGAGCATCTCAAGGAAGACCCGATGCACATGATGGCCGAGATCAATCGTGTGCTCAAACCGGGCGGACATCTGGTGTTGACCACGCCGAACATCGCTTCGCTGCGGGCGATTTCGGCGATTGTGCAGGGCTATCATCCGGGCTTTTTCCCGGCCTACATCAAGCCGTCGCCCGAGGGCTTTACCGACGCGCGGCATGCGCGCGAGTATACGCCGAAGGAAGCCCACATGCTGCTGCATTACGCCGGCTTCGAAGTAACGCGCCTGGAGACGGGCCCGTTCCGCGAGGAGCCGAAACCGGAGCATGCGTGGGTGTCGGTAATGCTGCGGCAGTTCGGCATGCCGGAGGACTTGCGCGGCGACGGGCTCTACATTGTGGGCCGCAAGACGGGTGCCGTTTTGGAGCGGTTCCCGGCGTTTCTCTATTCGTAAGCCGCTACTGCATGTCGTCGTCTAAATAGACGTCGGCGTCTTCGTCCGCTTCGGCGAGTATCTTTTCCCAATGCTCGTCGTACGGCGTGTCGTCCAGGCCAATGCGGGCGCGATCGCGGTGATAAATCTCCACTACCTTTTCGTGCGGCAACGCAATGCGCTTCACCAGGCGATAGCGCGGACCGGAGGGCGGAATGGTGGTGATGGCCTTATGCACACGGTCGCCGGCCTGGACGATGGCCCACTCTTCGAACAGGAAAAGATCGGGCCGCTGGACGGCGGCGTGGAACGCCGGGCCGTTGCCTTCGTGGAGCGCCTCGCTGAACGGAATGCCGGCGGCCGGGAAGACGCCGGCCAGATCGCCGAAGCTGGTGAAGACGCCGGTGCCCATGCGATAGTTCGCGCGCAGGTATTGGGCGGCCTCGGCGGTCCAGCGGCGGCGGGCTTCCGAATTGACCTGGCTTTCTTTCCAGCAGATCCAATCGTCGGGCGTGCTGACCATCCAGGGGAGCATGACGGCGGCGGCAAAGCAGAGCGTGGCGCGGCGGCGCCAGTATTCCGGAAACGTCTCGGCCACCACACCGGCGGCGATGGCCACAAAGGGCAAAGCGGCCAGACCGTAGCGCGCGTTGTAGTAACTATAGGGATAGAGATACGGGACGAAGATAGGCGTGCCGGACGAGAACATACTCGCCACGTAGAAAACCACCGGCACAAAGAGCAGACCCATCAGCCAGAGGCGGCGCATGACGAGCGTAACCAGGCCGAGCAGGGCCAGCGTAAAGGCGGGCCACTGGACATTGAGCAGCACCGTGGTGACGTAGTAGCGAACAGCCTGAAAGATATCGTGATCGCCGGGATAGGGCTCCATCTTGGCATCGAGGGCGCGCTGGTAGATGGCTTTGGCGGAATAGGGTCCGTGGTAGAACTCGAGCGGATCGCCGTAATAGAAGCGATTGTGCGCGAGCCAATAGGCCGGCGCGAGACCGGCGAGAGCGCAGAAGAGCAACGCGCGGCCGGCGCGGTTAGGGGTATCGGCGCAAAAGACGGCCACGGCGGCGAAGGGAAGCAGGACCCAGCCGTCGTAGCGGGTGAGGGCGGTGATGGCCGAGCCGGCGGCGGCGAGCACGATCCAGAAGAGGTGGCCGTGGGCGTGATAGAAGACCAGGGCGAAGAAGAGCAGAGAGACGCCGAGTAAGTTGAGCGACTCGGTCATGGGGGTGGCCTGGAGATAGAGTAAGTTCGGATTGAGCGCAAAGACGACGATGGCCAGCACGGCGGCGTCGAGCGAGGCGAAGTAGCGGCGGGCGGCGAGATAGATGAAGACGCCGGAGAGCACGAAGGCGGCCATGGAGGGGAGGGCGCCGGCCAGGCCGGTATGCCACCAGCCGAAGTTCTGCACGAGGGGCAGGGTGAGTAAGTGAGGCAGCGGGAGCCAGACGGTGCCGATTTGCTCGTAGCCGGGCGTGCGGGAGTCGACGATGCGGCGGGCGATATTGAGGTGAGCCTGGGCGTCGCCGTAGTAGAGAATCCAGCCTTGTTGGAGGCAGACCCAAAGGGCCACCAGGCTGAGGACGCTCAGCCCGGCGACGACGGAAATGAGAGTAAGCCAATCGCGGGAGAGTTCGCGAGCTCGCGGCTTCCGGTCGAGCGGGACGATCCCGCCGGGACTAGAACGCCGTAAAGCTTTGGAACTCAGCAAATCGCTGATCGATCTCGGTGCGGGTGAGGGTACGGAATCGGTCGACACCAAACATCTCGCAACAGAAGCTGCCCATAACAGAGCCGTAAATGATGGCCTTGCGCAGTTCCTTCGGATCGTATTTTACAGTCGCGTCGAAGTGAACACTGGCCAGGTAGCCGAAGAAACCGGCGGCGAAGCAATCGCCGGCGCCGGTGGGATCGAAGACTTGTTCGAGCAGGTAGCCGGGCGCCATGAAGATGCCGTGGGAGTCGAACAGGAGGGCGCCGTATTCGCCGCGCTTGATGATGAGAATTTTGGGGCCCATGGCCATGATTTTGGCGGCGGCTTTGCGCAGGTTGTATTCGCCGGAGAGCATACGGGCTTCTCCGTCGTTGATAACGAGCACGTGCCACTCGGCGATGGTCTTCAGGAGCTCCTCGCGATGGTCGGAGATCCAGTAGTTCATGGTGTCGCCACCGATGAGGCGCGGGCCCTTCATCTGGGCGAGCACGCCGCGTTGCAGGGCGGGCACGATGTTGCCGAGCAGGAGCGTGGGCTCTTTCTTATAGCTTTCCGGCAGCTTGGGGTTGAAGTCGGCGAAAACGTTCAGGTCGGTGACGAGCGTTTCGCGGTCGTTCATGTCGGGCGAATATTTGCCCTTCCAGAAGAAGGTTTTTCCTTTCGCGCGTTCCAGACCATCCAGGTCGATATCGCGGGCGGCGAGGAGGTCGACGTCATGTTGATCGAAATCCTCACCCACGACGCCGACGATCTTGACGCGGGTGAAGTAACTGGCAGCCAACGCGATATAGGTACAAGCGCCGCCCAACATGCGGTCGCGCTTGCCGTGAGGAGTTTCGACGCCGTCATACGCGACGGAGCCGACTACGACGAGAGACATCGTTTTATTGTAGCCAACGGGCGACAATGCGCCGGTGAATTGTTCCGGCGGGCGCGTACCAGGGCTTTCCCAGCGAGTCCGGTTAGAAGACGAGTTTGAGCGCGAACTGAATGATGCGGGGGTCGCGGGCGCCGCTGATGGTGCCGAAGGCCGCCTGATCGATGAAGCGATTGGGCGGGCTCCACTGCGGGTGATTGGGGAAGTTGAAGAATTCGGCGCGGAACTGGCTATTGACGCGTTCGGTGATGAGGGTGTTCTTGAGGATGCCGATGTCGATGTTGTGGATCAGCGGGCCGGTGACGGTGGAGCGGCCGGCCGTGCCGTAGCGGATGGGGTTCTGCACGCGGAAGCAGTTGGTATCGAAGAAGCGGTTGACGGTGCGTTCGCTGGAGGAGAGGTTGGGATTGCAGACCAGATCGGGGCGGGCGTTGTCGGTGCCGGAGCCGAAGACGTCGCCGTTGAATTTGACGGTCATGGGCAGGCCGGTCTGGTAGGTGTAGATGCCGTTGAGCGACCAGCCGCCGACGAACTTGTCGACGAGGGCGGGAGCGCCGGCCAGGAAGGTCTTGCCGCGGCCGAAGGGGAGGTCGTAGATGGTGGAGAGGCTCAGGCGGTGGCGATGGTCGATGCTGGCCAGGCCTTTGTCGGCCTTCTTGTTGAAGATGTCCTGGATGCGGTTGCCGGTGTCGTAGGGGCCGCCGCCGTTAAAGCCGGTGGCATCGGAGATGGCCTTGGAGAAGGTGTAGGCGAGCAGCCAGGTGAGGCCTTTCGAGTGGCGTTTCTCGACGCGGAGTTGACCGGAGTTGTAGTTGGAGAAGGCGCTGGAGGTGGTTTGGAAGATATTGTCGAGCAGGTAAAGGGCGTTGTTTTCCCAAACATTGATCGCGTAGGGGATGAGACGGCGGAAGCGCGGGCGCAAGCCACTGTTCGCGATGGGATCCGGATCGAAGGGCAGGCCGGTGATGGGATTGATGGGCTGAGCGGGGATGGCGCTTAAGGGCACGGTGGCGCCGGGGCCGTTGGGCTCGGCCGAGTTGGTGTTCTCGCGCCGGTTGAGGCGGGTGCCCTTGCTGGCCACGTAGGACGCTTCGACGAGGATGCTGCCGGGGAGTTCGCGTTGGATGCCGAAGTTCCAGTGCTGGACGTAGGCGTTCTTGAAGTTGGGGTCGACGTCGTTGGGACCGGGGTTGAACTGGCCGGGCCCGGGATTGGCGATGCGATAGCCAATGAAGGTTTCGGGCGTCGGCAAGCCGTCCTGGAAGAGCGAGAGGCTTTGCTGGTCTTCCTTGAGGTTGGGCAGATTCTCGAGCGTGTCCTGCGTGATGAAGAGCGGCACGGTATCGAAGAAGATGCCGTAGCCGCCGCGGATGACGGTCTTGGAGACGGGGCGGTAGGCGAAGCCGAAGCGCGGGCCGAAGTTCTTTTTGTCGGCGGCGAAGAGGGAGCGCGGCAGTTCGATGCCGGCGCGGCCCCAGTTGGGAGCGAGCTTCTCGTTGCCGGGCCGGAGGAAGAAGAGCGCGCCTTCGCTGAAGTTCTCGGGGCGGCGGCCAGGATAGGTCAGGGTGGAGATGCGGTCTTGCAGTTCGTAGGGCGGCAGGTAGAGCATGTAGCGGAGGCCGAGGTTGAAGGTGAGGCGGGAGTTGACTTTCCAGTCGTCCTGGATGAAGGCGGCGTACTCGGTGGAACGGAGATCCTGGAAAAAGCCGCTGACGCGGCGGCCCTTTTGCCGGGGCAGGCCGAGCAGGAAGTTGGCCCAGGTGTTGCCGGTGTTGGCGAAGCCCTGCAGGCCGGACCAATTCTGATTGCCGAAGTCGAAGGCGCCGCGCAGGGTGTTGGCGCGCGTGATGGCGTTGCGCACGCGGCGGGCTTCGCCGCCCGCCTTGATGAAGTGGCGGCCCCTGTTGAAGGAGAACTGGTCGACGAACTGGAAGGTGTTGTTGCGCGGGCGGTAGGGCCCGTCGCCATCGCCGATGGTGGCAAAGCCGCTGATGGTGAAGTTGGGCGCGCCGCGCAGGCCGGCCGTTTTGCCGAAGTCGAGGCCGCGAATGCCGAGTTCGGTGATGAGGTCGCGATCGGCGATGGTGTTTTCGGCGGCCTGGAACTGGGCCCAGCGCAGGTAGCCGAACTTGAATTCGTTCACGGTGGCGGGGCCGATGACGCGGGTGTAGGCGATGGTGCCGGCCATCTGCCGCTGGTTGTCGAGCGACCCGTAGCCGGGGAACGTATTGGGCGCAAACGAATTCTGATCGGTAATGCTGTAGCGCGCCATCAGCGTGTCTTTCGAGGAGAACTGATGATCGCCGCGGACGCTGAACAGATCGTAGTTTTGCGCGCGCGTGCGTCCATCGAAGAAGTTTTGCAGCGGATTGCCGTTGGCGCCGCGCGAGCCGGCGATGTTCGGATTCGGCACCATGCCGGGGTAGTTGATGACGTTGCGGGCGACGGGGTCAAAGCGCGAGAGGGGCACGGTGTTGTTGGGGAAGACGTCGCGAATGAAGACGTTGCCTTGCGGGCGCGAGGAGAGCGCATCGTAAACGGCGTTGCGGAGAACGACGCGGCCCAGCGCGTCGGTGCCCTGGTTGGCGCCGAGGTGCGTGGAGAAATCGCCGCGCTTCATTTCGGGCGTGGGCACGGTGGTGAGCGTGGTGTTGCCGCGGCGCAGGCGGAAGCCTTCGTAGTTGACGAAGAAGAAGGTCTTGTCCTTGCCGCCGTAGACGCGGGGAATGACGACGGGGCCGCCCCAGGTGAAGCCGAACTGGTTCTGGTTGAAGGGCGGCGCCTTGAAGCGGCCGTCGGCGGTGCGGAAGGAGGGATTGCGGTCAAAGAGATTGCGCGCCTGCACGGCGTTGTTGCGATTGAAGGCGAAGAGGGCGCCGTGATGGGTGTTGGTGCCGCCGCGCGTCACAACATTGATTTGTCCGCCGGCGCCTTTGCCGAATTCGGCGCTGTAGGACGAGGTTTGGATCTTGAACTCCTCAATGGCGTCGACGGAGGGGCGGATGACGAGGGCGTTCTGATACTGGTCGGAGTTGACGGTGCCGTCGAGCAGGAAGCTGTTTTGCTCGGGGCGCATGCCGCTGATGGAGATGCCGCCGCCGGTATTGCCGCCGTCGTCGCCGGTGTTGACGCCGGGCAGAAGCAGGCCGAGCTGAACGAAGTTGCGGCCGTTGAGAGGAAAGTCGATGATCTTCTGGCGGTCGACCACGGCGCCGGTGGAGGATTGCTCGGTGTTGAGCAGGGCGGCTTGGCCGGTAACTTCCACCACCTCGGCGACGTTGCCGACTTCGAGTTTGACGTCGAGGCGCACGTTCTGGTCGACCTCAAGCTTGACGTCTTTCGCCGTGGATTTCTTAAAGCCCTGCATTTCGATGGTGACGGTGTATTCGCCGGGCAGCAGGCCGATCAGGGAGAATTCGCCGGTGGAGTTCGCGGCGGACTCGCGCTTGAAGCCGGTGTTGGAGTTGAGGGCGACGACGGTGGCGCCGGGCACAACGGCGCCGGAAACGTCGGCCACGGAGCCGGAAATCGTGCCCGTGCCGGCCTGGGCCAGCAACGCGGCGGGAATGGCAAGCAGGGTAAGGAGGGCAACTCCCAGAATGCGCATGGGGGGGAGACTATCACTCCCGGCCGCCGGAGGCAACGGGGAAATGCGCTACTTCAGGAGTTTGAGCCGGCCGAAGGCCGAGGGCGTGTGAAACGAGGGATTGTTGACGGCGCGCCAGGTGATGTACTTGCGATCTTTGGGTCCGCCTTCGATGCGGTAGAGATTGAGCCGGAACTGTTGATTGGCGACGGGCGTGGCGGGAGCAATCGACGGCCAGGGAATTTCCATGAGGCAGTGCCAGGTCTTGCGGGCTTCGTCGATGCGGGTCTTGAAGCGGAAATTCGAGTTCCACTCCCAGGCGGTGGAGTCGCCCTTCTTGTCGCGGTCGATGTCGAGGTCGACCCATTCGCCCCGCGGGGAGACTTCAAACTCTTTGTAGCGATTCGGACGTTCCAGGTCGTGACCGATGAAGACCTCGACGACGTCGTAGTCCCACAGGCCGACGGTTTCCCTGTCGAGTTGAGGCTCGGGCCGCAGGTACATGGTTTCGTACTTCGCGGTGAAAAGGAAGTAGAGATGGGTGCTGGTCCAGAGGCTGCGGATTTCGGTGCGGGCTTCGGGCAGAGGCTTGCCGAAGCGATCCTGCGCGGCGACGACCAGAGGCGCCTTGCGCCAAACGGCGCTGGCGGGATCGGGGTCCAGCGGCGGCGCCGTGGGAACGAACTGCGAAGACAGCGTGGAAAGATCGGCGGACATGAGCGGGAGGGCGGCGCAAAGCGCGAGCAGGCTGCGCATTCCGAACACTATACCGCTTCGGAGGATGGAGGCGGGGGCGGAGCGGCCGGCGACGCGAAGACCGGGACACTGCCCAGCAGCACACCGTAGAGCACATAGCCGGCGAGCACGAAGGGCTGACGGACGTAAATCTGCATGGGCGCATTGATGCGATCCCACAGCCAGACGCCGGCAATGGCGTAGAGGGCGAGGCTGTACATGGTGCCGAAGAGGGCGGCGCTGCTCAGCCGGAAGGCCCGGGGCAGCAGCAGCGCAAAGAGAATGCCGAGCGCGGCGGCGAAGAGAAAATGGAACGCCAGGCCGGACCAGGTGCGCCACACAAAGTCGGGCCGGTACATCTTTTGCCCGTGGAACGTATAGGCGAGCAGGTTGGGAATGGTCCAGAAAGACTGGCCCTGGACCCAGGCGCCGGTCATGATCCAGGCGAGCATAGCCAAGCCGCCGAGTGTGCCGGCCTGCAGGCCCGCCGACACTCTTCCCCAGACTCCTCCGTGTGAGTAGTGCTCCTCCATCCGAAAAACCCCTATACTAACAGTTCCTAATGGCAAACCTTAACGGACGGCGGAGAGTAGTGGTGACCGGCATTGGCGCCGTGAGCCCGAACGGCATCGGGCGGGAGGCCTTTTGGAAGGCGACACTGGCCGGCGAAAGCGGCGTAAGGCCGATTGAGCGTTTTGACGTAACGGGCTTCGCGGTGCGGGTGGCGGGTCAGGTGGACGGCTTTGACGAGAACGCCTGGGTGAACTACAAAGACCGGCCGCACGTCTCGCGCGCGATGCCGCTGGCGGTGGCCGCGACGGCCGAGGCCGTGGAAGACGCCGGGCTTGACCCCACGCAGATGTCGCGCGATGAGCTGCGGCAGATTGGCGTGATTGTGGGCTCGGGCGGAGCCAGCTGGGAGTTCACCGAGGAGCAATACCGCCTCTATTACAACGGCCTGGGCAAGCAGTGCAGCGTCTACGTGGTGCCCACGTCGACGCCGGGCACGCTGGCCAGCGAAGTGTCGATGCGTTTCGGTTTCCGCGGGTTCAGCCATTTGATCTCCACCGGCTGCACGTCGTCCACCGACGCGATTGGCTATGCGTACCGCACCATCTCGATGGGCACGCTGGACCGCATGGTGGTGGGCGGCGTGGACGCGCCGCTGGCGCCGCTGATTCTGCGCGGCTTCATGATCATGCGCATCATGTCGCAACGCTGGAACGACGAGCCGGCGCGCGCCTCACGGCCTTTTTCGAAAGACCGCGACGGCTTTGTGATTGCCGAGGGCGCGTGGATGCTGGTGCTGGAGGAGCGCGAGCAGGCGCTGGCGCGCGGCGCGCGGATCTACGGCGAGATCGCCGGCTACGGCTCGACCTGCGAGGCGTTTCACCGTGTGCGTTTGGAAGAGTGCGGCGAGGAGCCGGCGCGCGCGATGCACCTGGCGCTGGCCGAGGCGGGCGCGGCGCCGGAGAGCATCGACTATGTGAGCTATCACGGCACGGGCACGGAGCTGAACGACCGGATCGAGACCAAGGCGATGCACCTGGCGTTCGGCGATCACGCCAAGCGCTTGCCGGGTTCGGCGCTGAAGAGCATCATCGGGCATCCGCAGGGCGCGTGCGGCGCGGCGGGCCTGGCCGCCACGCTGCTGGCCATGCGCGACGGCGTGGTGCATCCGACGATCAATCTGGAACAGGCCGATCCGGAGTGTGATCTCGACTATGTGCCGCACCAGGCGCGCCCGCTGGCCGTGGAGACGGCGGTGTGCAATTGCATCGCTTTCGGCAGTAAGAACTCCGCGCTGGTTATCCGGCGGCATCGCTAGCAGGCGCGGGCCGCTGAGCGAAGCGGCGCACGGCGACGACGGCGAGCAAGCCCGCGGCGCCGGTGGCGACGTATTTCGCCAGGAAGTATTCGCCGGGGGCGAAGTAGAAGACCGCGGCAATGACCCACGGCAGCCAGACATAGGGGTAAAGCTCGGCGAAGAGCGCCAGCGCGGCCCACAGGAGCGCGCAGGCGCCTACGACGGTCCAGGGCGGGAAGAGCCAGCGAGGCGCGGAGGAGCGCAGGTTCATGACGATCAGGCCGAGCGCCACCAGGGCAGCCACTTCGAGCCAACTGCGCCACCAGGCTTGCGAGCGCGTGAGCACCATGGCCCAGATGCCGTAGACGGCCAGCGGCACCACGTCGAGATAGCCGAGGCCCAGCGAGTACGGCAAAGCCGCGCCGAGAATCAGCGAGAAGACGATTTGTCCGGGGCGGCCCATTCTTCAGTTACGCTTTTAGCATGGCGATCCGACGGATCTTACAACTTGGCGACCCTTTGCTACGGGAGCGTTCCCGACCAGTGTCTCACCAAGAGGCCGCGCCCGTACTCGCCGACCTGCGCGACACGTTGCACCAATTTCAGAAAGCCAACGGCTTTGGCCGCGGCATTAGCGCCGTGCAGATCGGCGAGGCCGCCCGGGTGATCTATCTGGAGATCGGGGGCGAGAGTTACTCGCTGATCAATCCGAACTTCACTTACCTGAGCGAAGAGAAATTCAAAATGTGGGACGACTGTTTTTCGTTTCCGCATTTGATGGTGTGGCTGGAGCGTTCCACGCAGGTGCGGCTCCGGTACGAAGACGCCGCCGGGCAGGAACGCGAGTTACAAGCCGAGGGAGCGCTGGCCGAGCTTCTGCAGCACGAGGTGGATCATCTGGACGGAGTGCTGGCTATTGATCGCGCGATCGACCGCGACAGCCTTTGCACGCGCGACGAGTGGCAGCGGCGCTATCGCTTCAACCGAGCCTGAGCGAGAAACGCCGCCACCTGGTCCCAATAGCCGGGTGAGGCGGCCAGCCAGTGCCCGCCGCCTTCGACGGTGAGCCGTTGGCGCAGGCCGGGCGGAGCGGCTTGATACAAGCGTTCGCCGTGGGCGAAGCCGATGACGGGATCGGCGGTGCCGTGCGCGATCAAGACCGGCATCTGGACGCGCGAGAGCTTGCCGGCCGAGTCAAACGAGAACTTCGCAAAGATGTGCAGCCAGGTGGGCAACCAGGTGACCTGCGTGCGCGCAAAGTCGTAAGTGGAGCTAAGGCCGGACTCCATGACGAGCGCCGCGCAGGGCTTGCGCCGGCAAAGGTCCGCCGAGACGGTGGTGCCCAAGGACTGTCCCCAGACCACGACCGGGCGGCCTTCCGCGGCGGCCGCTTCGTAGACGCGATCGCCGTCGGAGAAGAACGTGGCCTCATCGCCCGCCAGAGACCCCTCGGAGCGCCCGTAGCCGCGATAATCCCAGAGCACAACGGCGTAGCCGCGCCGGGCCATGTCGAGGCCGAGCGCTTTGACTCTGGTCAGGTTGCCGCCGTTGCCATGGTTGAAGAGCAGCGTGGCTTCCACGGGCCGGCCCGCGGGAGCAAACCACCAGGAGTGCAGCTTCGTGCCGTCGCTTGCCGTGAGCCAGCGCTCGGTGACGTTGGCCGGAAGCGTCCAGTCGCCGGCCGGCGTGGGGTGAAACATCATGGCCCGTTCGAGCGAGCGCACGAAGAACAAGAGCGCGACGGCGACGATGGCCGCCGCCACGGGCAGTTGCTTCAGCCAACGCGGCATATCTCAAGGTACGCCGGCGCCGGGCCAATGGTTCGCGCGAAGTTTAGAAAACCAGCCGCAGGGCCATTTGAATGCGCCGCGGCTGATTGGCCTGGTTGGTGATCAGGCCGAAGTTCGTATTGGTGGGCGCCAGGTTCGGTGCCGAGAAAATCGGCGTGTTGGTGGCGTTGAAGACTTCGCAGCGATAGGTGAGGGCCACGCGCTCCCACAGCGGGAAGGCTTTGATGACGGAGAAATCGAGTTGATTCACGCCGTCGGCGCGGGCGTTGTTGAACCGCGAGGAGAAGGTGCGGCGGTTCCAATCGAGCTGCTGCGCCGCCACACGATTGAACACCGACGTATCGAAGGTGCGATCGGGATTGTGAGCGTCGACGTTGAGCGGGCCGCCGAGATAGATGACGTTGCCCCAGCCGAGCGGCGCGCCGGGCTGAAAGGTCACGATCGCATTGAGGTTCCAGCCGCCAATGAATTGATTGGTGAGACCGTTGACACTGCCGCCGAACTTCTTGCCGCGGCCGAAGGGCAACTCGTAGGAGCCGCTGGCAACCAGGCGCTGGGGCCGGTCTTCGGCGGCCACGCGCTTTTCCAGGAAGTCAAAATCGTTCAGGCGGCTGCGGCGTTCCATGATGCGCGAGTATTGGTAGTTCGCCATGAGGTTGAAGCCGCCGGAAAAGCGGCGTTCCAGACGCATCATGAGGCCGTGATACCAGGAGGAGCCCTCGTTGAGCCGCTGCACGGTGACGCCGGTGAACTGCGGGAAGGGCCGCAGCAGCTGGTTGCGCGCGATGGCGGCGCCGTTCAACGTTGTGCCGGGAATCAGACCGGCGAACGGATTGGCGTTGGGCAGATTGGCGGTGAGGAAGTTGATGGTGTCGTTGTCGCGCGCGGGCGAGGTGCTCAGGTACCGCAGCGGCACGCCGTTCAAGTTGTAATCGACGGGCAGACGCACGGCTTTGTTGGCCATGTAGCCGATCTCCAGCACGCTGTTCTTGCCGAGTTCGCGCTGCACGGAAAGCTGCCAGCGGGCCGAGTATTGCGACTCGGCTTTCGGATTGGTGAGCGTGATGCCGCGGCCGAGGAATGTGCCGAGGCCCAGGCGATTGCCGGAGGGCTGCTCAATTCCGCTGGGGAAGGGATTCGCGAGCGTCGAGGAGGGCGAGAGGAAGCCGTTGAGCGTCGGCACGAAGGCCGTGGTCTGGCTGAAGCCCGGCGCATTGTTGCCCATTACGCCGTAGGTGAAGTAGTAGATGCCGAGGCCGCCGCGCACCGAGTACTTGGCCGACGGCGACCAGGCAAAGCCAAAGCGGGGCGAGGCGGTGAGCGGGGGCGTGGAGTAGATGAGCCGCGTGCCGTCGCCGGCAAAGCGCACGCCGCCGTTGACGTTGAACGGCGTGGGCACGCCGGCGGGAGGATTGCGCGCAAAGGCCGCCTGCGCCGCGCCCGCGATGGGGCTGGCCGCTTGCTGGTCGAATTCGTTCACCGAACGATTGAAGCGTTCCGTGGTGCCGGATTCGTGTTCCAGACGGAGGCCGATGTTCAAAGTGAGATTGGGCCGGATGCGGAAATCGTCGTGCACGAAGAAGGCGTAGTAGTTGCTGAGGTTGGTGCGGGCGGCGGCAATGTCGTATTGGCCGGCGGTGGGCAGGCCGAGCAGGAACGAGGCGAGGTCCTGGCCGAGCGGCGAGGACGGCGAGTTGTCGAGCGGGCCTTGCGTCCAGGCCGTGCCGAAGGTGAAGGTGCCGTTGGAGAAGCCGTAGTCCAAGTCGCTTTCGCGGAGCTGGCGAATGTCGGCGCCGAACTTGAGGGTGTGCTTGCTGAGGATCTTCGTCATGGATTCGAAGAGCTGGAAGGAGTCGAACGGGAATTCGCGGCCGCCGCTGTCGCCCATGCCGGTAAAGCGCGAGAAGGTGATGCGTGGCAGGACGGGGCGCGGTGAGGCGGCGGCGAGCGAGGCGGGGTACCCGAGCGAAGTGGAGTCGAAGCCGGCCGAGTAGTTGACGCGCGGCTCTTCAAAGCGGGTCCAGTTCAGGCGCGTGTTCATGAGGAAGGTCGGCGAGAGGGTGTAGACGTCGTCGACCATCACGCCCCAGTTGGTGCGGCGCAGGGCGTTGCCGGCGGTGGGATTGTCGGTGAGGGCCTTGTTGAAGCTATTGGCGCCCTGGCCGATGCGCTTGTTGTGCCGGGTGTTGAAGAAGAGCTTGTGCTTGTCGGAGAGGTTGAAATCCATGCGGCCGAGGTGGTTATAGAAGTCGTTGCGTTCGCCGTTGGTGAGGGAGGCGAAGTTATCCTGGCCGTCGGCGAGGCGCGGGGCCTGATTGGGGTCGGGGATGAACTTGAGATAGTTCTGCGCGATGGGCGACAGGCGGCTCGCGGGAATCACGTTATTGGGGAAAGCCTGGCGGCGGATGCGCGCGCCTTCGGTTAGGCCGGTGAGCGGATCGAAGATGGTGTAGGCCGCGCCCACGCCGAGCAGCGACGAGAGGTTGCCCTGCTTCTGCGCGGCGGTCGGCACGGTGCTCAACGAGGGCGCCGGCAGGGCGTCCTTAATACCTTCGTAGGCGTAGAAGAAGAAGAGCTTGTTGCGGCCGTTGAGGATCTTGGGAATCACCACGGGTCCGGAGAAGCTGCCGCCCCACTGGTTGAAGCGCGTGGTGGGTTTGCGGCCGCCGGCGCGATTGGTAAAGAAGGGCGTGGCGGCGGTGTTGGAGATCTGGTTGAATTCATACGCCGAGCCGTGGAAGGCGTTGGTGCCGCTCTTGAGCACAACGTTCACGGTGCCGCCGCCGGTATGGCCGTAAGCGGCGTCGGCCTGGAAGGATTCGGCCTTCACCTCGGCCACGGCGTCGACGGGCGGATTGTAGGCCACGCGCGAATCGCCGGTGGTGTCGGGCGCGCCGTCGATGAGGAGCTCGTTCTGGCGCGAGGGTGAGCCGCCCATGGAGAATCCGGAAGGGCCGGCGTTGTCGAACGGGCGCGTGAAGCGCGGATCGTCGGTGGGGGTGACGCCGAAGGCGAGTTGCGCCAGCGCCAGCGGCGTGCGTCCGCTCAACGGCATGTTCTCGATCTGGCGCGTGGAGATCACCTGGCCGGTGGAAGCGGTGGTGGTGGTGAGGATCGGCGCTTCGGCGGTGACGGAGATCGTGTCGGTGACGGCGCCGACGGTGAGCTCGATATCGAGCCCGACGCGTTCGTTGGCGCCGAGTTGCACGCCGGCGCGATCGTACTTCTTGAAGCCGTCGGCCTCGACGGTGACACGGTACGCCGTGGGCGGGAGGAACGGGATCACGTAAAGCCCGTCCTGGCCGGAGACAGTCTCGAACTTCGCGCCGGTCTCCACTTGGACGGCCGTGATCTTGACGTTCGGCACCGCGGCGCCTTGCGGATCGGTGATGCGGCCCGAGAGCGTGGCGCGGTATTCCTGCGCGGCGGCAAACGAGACGAGTGTGAGAAGAATCGCGAATTGACGCATGGCGAGGCCCCCCTGAGTCTGCCCACCATGGTATGGGCCGGTGCGCCGTCGCCCCGTAAAGTTTTGTTAACGTTTGAGTTCCGCCCCCTTCCGGCCGGCCGGAGAATCTGCTACCTCTTGTATCGATTGCATGACGGCTCGCCACCAAACCCGGACGGTGTTCTTCGTTGCGGCGCTGGCCTGGTTGCCGGCTTGCCAAATGGACCGCGCCACCCCCGGGCAGCCCACTATGAACGAGTGGATGCATCGCCGCGTGGGGCAGCAAAGGGATTGGCAACAGCGGGAAGCCGAACGCGTGGCAGCTACTAAGATGACGCCGGCGGAGCGGGCGGCTGCCGAGGCGCTGCTAGTGGAGAATCCGGCGGACGAGAAGACGCGCCTGCGCTTGCTGTGGTACTACCGCGCCCAGGGCGACGCGGCGGCGCGACGACGGCATGTGCTTTGGTTTATTGCCCACGCTCCCGAAAACTCGCTCGCTGAGCTGGCCATCGACCCGCGGGTGGACGGCGCCGGCTTTGAGCAAGGAAGGCGGCTCTGGCAGGAGCAGCTTGCGTTGCACGCCACGCCCCGGCGTTATCGCCTGGCCGCTCACTTCGTGCAAGCGGGCGACCGGCCCGGCGCCGAGCGCCTTCTGCGCCAAGGCCAACAGGCCTATCCCGATGATCCTGATTGGACGCGTTCGCTCGGCGAAGTCTACGCGTCGATGCTGACGGACGGCACGGGGGCGCGGACGGCGGAGCTCCGGGGCGAGCTAGCCGGCAGCCGGAACGCGGAGCTGCTGTTCTGGACGGGCGAAGCGCTGCTGCGCGGTGCCCGCACGCGCGATCCAGCCGGCGCGGAAGGCGAGCGACTGGTGGAGCGGGCGGTGGCGCTGCGGCCGGACATGCGGGCTTGGCGCGAGATGTTGGCGCAATGGCGGAAGGGAGTCCGCGGGATGGAGCTGATGCGGAGGCACCAGGACATCGCCGCCGCACTGGCACAAGCGTCCGGCGCGGACCGGGAGTGGCTGTTGCGGCAAGCCGCCGCCAACGCTTTTTGGCAGGGCCAGCTCGACGAGGTGGAGCGCTACGCCCGGCAGCTCGACAGCGGCAGTTATGACGCCGGCATCTTCTTGGGCAAGGTCGCCCTGCGCCGCGGTGACAAGAAGAGCGCGGCGCGTTATCTGCGGCAGGCGGCCGCCGCGCCGGACCTTCCCTTCGAACCGATGATGGAGCTGCCGCGCGCGCTGGTGGATTGGGGCGAACGGAGCGCCGCGGCGGAGTTTCTGGAGACTCTGCGCGCGCGGCAACCGGAGAATCCGCGCGCGGCCCGTTGGCGTGTCTGGGCGCAAGAGCTTCGCCAGGGCATCAACCCCGACCTCATTCCCTACACGGGCGGCTGCGCGCAGGACCCTTGCTAAAATAGGGTCTTCGCCATGGACTTGTTTAACGAAATCGTCCGCTTGCGCCGCCTGGGGCAGAAGTCCGCGCTCGCCACGATCGTTCAGGTGAACGGATCCATTCCGAGCTACGAGTCGGCCAAATTGCTGGTGCGCGAAGACGGCTCGATGCTCGGCACCATTGGCGGCGGCTGCGTGGAGGCCGAGGTTTGGAATGCCGCGCGCGAAGTGATCGAAAGCGAGAAGCCGAAGCACCTGACGTTCTCGCTCAACCAGGATGCCGCTTACGACAACGGCTTGATCTGCGGAGGCCAATTGAACGTCTTCGTCGAACCCATCGTGCCGCAGCCGCGAGCGCTCATCTTCGGCGCCGGGCACGTTTCGAAATCGCTGGCCAAGGTGGCTCACCTGACGGGCTTCGCCGTCACGGTGGTGGACGATCGCGAACAGTTCGCCAACCGCGAACGCTTCCCCGAAGCCGAAGAGGTGATCGCGGGTGAGTACGAAGAGGTCTTCCCCAAACTCGACATCAACTCGAACTGCTACCTGATCATCGTCACGCGCGGCCATCGCGACGATATGCGCGTGCTGCGCTGGGCCATTACCACCAGCGCCCGCTACATCTCCATGATCGGCTCGAAGCGCAAGACGATCGCCATCGTGAAGGAATTCGAGAAGGAAGGCATTCCGCGCGCGCAGGTGGACCGCATCCACGCGCCCATGGGGCTCGACATCGGCGCCATTACGCCGGAAGAGATCGCCGTCTCGGTGGCGGCGGAAATGATCGCCGTGCGCCGGCAGCCCGGCTCGGATTGGCGCGCGCTCTCGATGTCGGTCTTCACCAACGAAAAGACCCGGGCGTTGCTGGCCAAGTGATCGCCGCGGTACTTCTGGCCGGCGGCGCCTCCCGCCGCATGGGGCGCCCGAAAGCGCTGTTGCCGATCGGCGGCACCACCTTCCTGTCACGCCTGATTCATCTCTACGCCGAACGCTGCTCGCCGGTGATTGTGGTGCTGGGCCATCAGGCGGCGGAACTGGCGCAGGCGTTTGCCGCGGAACGCGGCCGGGCGGTGTTCGTGGTGAACCCCGACCCCGAGCGCGGTCAACTGAGCTCGCTGCAGACCGGGCTGGCCGAGACGACCACCGACGTGGTGTTTCAGCCCATCGACTATCCGGCCGTGGCGGCCTCGACCGTGGACGCGCTCCTGCGCGCCGCCGCGCCCCTGGCCATTCCCGTGCACGCCGGCAAGCGCGGCCACCCGATCCGCATCCACCAGAGCATTGCCCGCGAACTGCTGGCACTGCCGGCCACCGGGCAGGCGCGCGACGTGATCCGCGCGCATTATGCGGAAGCGGCGTTCGTGCCCGTGCAGGACCCCGGCACGGTGACCGACGTCGACACGCCCGAAGACTACGAGCAACTCCGGAGCGCCGCATGGATTTCCTGAGCAAGCACGGGCGCAAGCTCGTCTGGCTGATCGTGCTAGCCGGCGCCTACCGCATCTATCACGCCGATTTCTGGAGAGCCGAACGTTTCAAGGAGCGCACGCGCGTGGCGCTCGAACAGGCGCTGGGCCGCAAAGTGGTGATCAACGGCGAGGCCACTTACTCCTGGCGCACCTTCCCCGGCATCACCGTGGAGGACGTCGTCATCCACGAAGACCCTCGCCACGGCCGCGAGCCGATGATCTACGCCGCCGCGATTCAAACGCGGGTGCGCGTGCTCAGCCTGCTCACCGGCCGCCTCTCGCTCGACCTGGTGCGGCTGGATGAGCCGAGCGTGAACCTGTCGCGCACGGCCGACGGCGTGAACGTCACGCCCTTCCTCGAACGGCTGTTGCCGCGCCGCCAGAACGACAGCGAGCCGCTGCCCGATATTCGCGTGGCGGGCGGACGCATTAATTTCGTCGCCGGCCGGCGCAAGTCGGTGCTCTATCTTTCCAAGACCGACCTCGAGCTGGTGCCGATTGATGAGCGTTCCTTCCGCGTGCAATTTGAAGGCGAGCCCGCCCGCACCGATCGCAAGGCCGTGGGCTTTGGCCGCTTCCGTACCACGGGCATCCTCACGCTCGGCGAGGGACAGAAGGAGTCGACGGCGGACCTTACCTTCGAACTCGACAACTCCAACATCGCCGAAGTGGCCGCGCTGTTTGAACCCAAAGCCGTAAGCCTTTCCGGCAAGATCAGTTCGAAGGCCACGCTGAAGGGCACGTTCTCCGACGCGACGCTCAAAGGCAGCGTGACGTTCTCCCCCAGCCGCCCGTCGCTCAACCCGCTGCGGCCCTCGGCCATTCCGCTGCAGTATGCCGGCCGCGCCAACTTCAAAGAGCAGACCGTGGAGCTCGACGCCACGCGCGACGACAACAAAGACCTGGGCGTGACGGCCCGGTTTCGCGCCCGCGAAGTGCTGCAGCGCCCGCACTGGGCCACGCTGGTGACGTTTCACGACGTGCCCTCCGGGCCGGTGTTCTCGCTGGCCCGCGATCTGGGCCTGGTGGACGTGGATCCGGCCTTGCTCGACGGCAACTTTACCGGCGCCATGAGTCTGGTGAACGGGCGTCCGCAAGGCGGCGCCCAACTCGACACCAAGAATCCGCGGCAGGATTGGTTTGCCGGCGTGGTGGTGGAGGGCGCCTCTGTGGACCTGGCGCTCGATCTGCGCTCCACGTCGGTGGCCGCGCTCAAGCCGTTCCTGGCGAAAACGTTTCCCGATTCGCTCCCGCCCCTGCTCACCCATCTCACCGACGGCACGGTGGCCGGCGCCATGCGCGTGCGGCGGCAGGGCGAGGAAAGCCCCAACTGGACCGGCAGCCTGCGGCTGACCAACGCCAAGCTCGCGCTGCCCCAACTCGCCGAACCCTTCGAAGGGAGCGCCCTGGCCGAATTCGACGCCGGGCGGCTGACGCTTTCCGCCCTCTCCGGCCGATTCGCCGCGGCGCAGATCAACGTCCAGGGCAATTATCGCTTTGATCCCGCCGCCCTGCGGCCGCACCGGTTCCAACTGACCTCGGCCGCCGCGAGCGCCGTGGCGCTAGAGCGACTCTTTAGCCCGGCCCTGCAGGGCGAACTCGAGGAGAAACTGGCCGCCGAGGGCTCCCTGCGCATTGGCGACTTGCAAGTGGGCGGCGTGTCGCTCAAGCCGGCGCAGGCGCAGGTGCGGTGGGACGGCCGGTGGATCACCTTCACTGACCTGCAGGCCGGACCGTCGCGCGGACTCCTGCGCGTCCAGCGCGGCGCGCCCACCTACCACTACGAGGGCGTGATTGAGAATTTGCCGTGGAAGGCGGGACGCTTGGAGAGTCGTCTGACCCTTGATACCTCCGGTACCGGCGCAGCACTCTGGCGGAACGCGAAAGTTGGGGGAACCTGGGGGGCCAAAGGCGTACGGATTACCCCCGAACAGGAGGTCCGGCAGGCGTCCGGTACCCTCACTGGCGGGCCCCCGCCTTTGCGGCTCGCGAATGTGCAACTACTTTTAGGATCAGAGAGCTATACTGGCGAAGGAACTGTCGATACCGGGGGGAAGTGGAGTGTTCAACTGACCACTGGTACTCGACCACTCCGGTTGGCTGGGGAAATTTGGCCGTTGACTCTAGAGCCAAAACCTTAGACCGCCGATAGTCCCTTGGTCAGGCAAAAAAAGCCAACATAAATAAAGATTGCGGAGCATCCCATGCCGGAGCAGAACGAAGCCACTACGCAGGACATCATCCGAAATACTCTCGCCGAAGCCAAGTCGCTGGCTCGGGAGCAAGTGAGCGCCGCGTGGCAACTACAGGTTGAAAAGATTCAGGAGCAGTTGACCTCGGGTTGGCAGGACCATATCGGTCACGTGCTGGATGAGCGCTTCCAGGAAATGGAAGAGCAGCTTGGCCCCACGTTGACCGCCGAGTTCACCGCGCGGGAAGTGGACCTGCGCCGGACGCTGGTCGCCCGGGAAGAGGAAGTCGCGTCGTTGCAGCAGGCCAAGGCCGCGCTGGAGAACGCGCTCGGGGAGAAAGAAAGCTACTTCCAATCGGCGATCGCCGAGAAGGAAGCGGCGCTCCACAACGCGATCGCCGAACGGGAAAACCAATGGCAGAGCTCGCTGACGGCGAAGGAAGGCGAATGGTCTTCGCTGCTCTCCACGCAGTTGGCCGAGCGGGAAGCCTCGGTGCGCGGCGAGTTGCAGGGACATTTGCAGGAAGCGTCGGCGCGGGTGCAGCAGCTTGAGGCGCGCATTGGCGAACTCGAACAAGCCGCGCAGGCGCAGGAGCATAGCTGGCAGGAGAGGTTGCAGGCCGCCGTGGCCGAGCGCGACGCCCAGTTTGGCGACCGCTTGCAAGCCGAGCGGGAAGCCGCCGCGCGGGAAGCGGCCGCTCAGGCCGAAGACGCCGCGCACCAGGCGATTCACGAAGCGACGGTGGAATCGCGCCGCAGCGCGCGCCGCGAATTGAGCGAGGGTCTCAACCAGGCTGTGCGCCGGTTGAGCTCGGCGGCGAACTTCGAAGAATGGCGGGAGGCGTTGCTGGAAGGCGCGGCCTCGCAGGCCGACCGCGTGCTGGTGTTCGGCATCGGCGAAGCGAACGCGACGATCGAAGGCGCCCGCGGCGTTGAGAATGCCCAGGGCGTGCAGATTGCCCTGCAGGACACGCCGGCGCTCACCTCCGCCATCGACACGAAAGACACCGTGGTGGCCGTGCGCACCACCAGCGAGTTTGGCGAGCAGATCGCCGAACTGGCGCCGGAAACGAAGGGCGCCAAGGTCTATCTGTTCCCGATCCAGGTGCGCGACCGCGTGGCGGCCGTGCTCTACACCGAGCCGGGCGAAAGCCAGATTGAAGTCAGCGCCGTGGAGATGCTCGCCGCGGTAGCGTCGCTGTCGCTCACCGCGCGCCGGGCCTTCGAAGCCAAGCCGGTGGCGCAAGTCGTGGTGGCGCCGCCCGCGTCGGCCGCTCCGCCCGCGGCCACGGCCGAAGGGCTCGCCAGCCTGATGACTTCGCTGAGCCGCGAGGAGCAGGATCTCCACCTGCGCGCCCAGCGCTTTGCGCGCGTGCAAGTGGCCGAGATGCGGCTCTATAAGTCGACGCTCGTCAAAGAAGGCCGCAGCAAGCAGAACATCTACGGGGTGCTGCGTGAGGAGATTGACCTCTCGCGCGACGCCTTCCGGGCCCAGTTCATGACCACCAAGTCGATGGTGGATTACTTCCACCTCGAGTTGGTGCACACGCTGGCCAACGACGACCCGGCTTTGCTCGGCCAGGACTATCCCGGTCCGCTCGCCGCGCAAGCCGTGATGCACGCCTAAACCACACCGTTAGTTTCGAGAGCTTTGGATGCCGCGGGCTTCGGTCCGCGGCATCGGCGTTTGCGATATAGTCACAGGCGCAATGAAGCTTGCCGCCATCGGCCTGTGGGCCGTCAGCCTTTCCGCGCAACCCACGCTCCATATCAAGACCCCCATGAATCCGCCCGCCTGGGCGCACCTGGAGCGCGATCTCCTGAAGTACAACTCCCAAGGCGCCGCCCGCTTTGCCGCCAAGTACGTCGACGAACGCGGCTACCTGCTCCACACGCCCCGCTGGGGCACGCTCGACGGTCCGGACGACGCCATTGAGACCTTCTTCAACTGGACCCTGCTCCACGCCCTCGGCGGCGACGACCAGGTGCTAGCCCTCTACAAGAAAGCCCACGAAGGCCACCTGAAGCAGTACAACGAACTCCGCACCAAGCTCACGGAACTGGCCGCCAACGGGGCTTACTACAAGGAGTTCATCACGCAGTCCGACTGGTTTCACACCGGCGAAGGCATGCGCGCCTTCTGGCTCCAAGGTCTCTCCGATCCCAACGACGAGCTCTACCGCGCCCGGGTGCGGCGCTTTGCCGGGCTCTACCTGAATGAAGACCCCGAGGCGCCCAACTACGACCCCCGGCACAAGATCATCAAGAGCATCTGGACCGGCTCGAAGGGTCCCATGCTGCGGCGCGCCACCACCTACGACTGGGTCGGCGACCCGGTGCCCGGCAGCTTCCACTTGCTGCACAATCCCAGCGGCCGCGGCAAGATGCTCGACATGGCGTCGCACTACAAGAAAATGCTCGCCCATTGCGACGAGTATCTTGATTCGGCCGGCGACAACTTCATCAACCTGGCCGCCACCATCGCGCCGATGACGGCCTATGCGCTCACCGGCGAGGAGAAGTACCGGAATTGGATTGTCGAGTACACCGGCGCCTGGAAGCAACGCACCGAGGCTAACGGCGGCATGATTCCTTCAAGCATCGGCCTGGACGGGAAGCTCGGCGGCGAACACAACGGGCAGTGGTGGAAAGGCACCTACGGCTGGAACTTCACCATCTTCGACGGCGAGCTCGAGCAGATTGCGCATCGGAACTATCTGCCGGTGGGCCCGTGGCCGGGCTTCTCGAATGCGCTGCTGGTCACCGGCGACCCGAGGTACATCGGCGTGCTCCGCAAGCAGCTCGATCTCATTTACGCGCAGAAGAAGGAAGAGAACGGGCGCGTGCTGCTGCCGCAGATGTACGGCGACCCCAAGGGCTATCAGGGCAAAGGCGCGCCCCAGTGGTACCAGTTCACCGGCGATCTGCTGGCGGACCGCTGGATGGAGATCTACCAGTGGTCACAAGATCCGGCCGACCTGGCGAAGGTGCAATACGCCAATAGCGCGAACTCGGCGGTGGTCAGCGGCGGCCGGGCGCGCGGGGCGGGTGCCGACCGGTCGAAGAACTGGCTCGAGTTTCTCGGCGGCCAGCGCCCGGGCTATCCCGTGGAGGCCCTGCAGTCGGACTTGGCCCAGGTGCGGCGCAAGCTGGAGATGATCCGCGAAGACATCACCACGGCCGACACGCGCCTGGCCGACTATCTGCTCGACTACAACCCGGTGGCCACCGATGCGCTCGTGAATCTCACCACGGGCGGCTATTTCTCGCGCGGCCGCATCTGGGTGCTGCACAGCCGCTTCCGCTACTTTGATCCCGCCCGGCGCCGCGCCGGTCTGCCGGCCGACGTGGCGGCGCTGGTGGAGAAGATGGATGGAACCAGCGCGTCGCTCACGCTCGTCAACACGAACCCGATTGAGCCGCGAACCGTGACGATCCAGGGCGGCGCCTACGGCGAACACCAGTTTGAGTCGGCCACGGTGGGCGGAAAGACCACGAACATCGCGGCCCCGGTGCTCACCGTGCGGCTTGAGCCCGGCGCCGGCACCACCATCGACTTCCGGACCAAGCGCTACGCCAATCGCCCCACGCTGGCCTTTCCCTGGGACCGCGGCTGGTACGGCCAACCGTAGGCCCGCGCGAGAGTCCGGCGTGCGCTACTTCAGCAGCGCCGCCGATTTGGAGGCGACGTCGAGCACGAAGCCCGGGAAGATGCCCAGCAGGAACGTGGCGCCCGCCGTGAACAGGAGCGTGGCGCGCAGGCCCGAGCCCAACGGTTCGGCGGACTCCACCGCTTCGCCCGGCTCGCGCATCCAGATCGCCACCAGCACCTGCAGGTAATACCAGGCGGCGACGGCGCTCGTCAGCAGGCCGGCCACGGTCAGCCAGATGAAGCCGGCTTCGATGGCGGCTTTGAAGATGTAGAACTTGCCGAAGAAGCCCGCCGTGAGCGGAATCCCGATCAGGCTCAGCATGTAGACGGTGAGCAGGGCGGCCGTCACCGGCTGGCGTTCGCCCAGGCCGGCCAGCGAACTCACGTCCACGTGCCGCTCGCCGCGATGCGCCAGGTGGGCTACCACGGCGAAGGCGCCGATGTTCATGAGCGCGTAAGCCGCCAGGTAGAACATCACGGCGGCCGTACCGTTGTGGCTGTGCGTGGCCACGGCCACCAGCGAGTATCCGGCGTGCGCAATGGAGCTGTAGGCCAGCATGCGCTTGATGTTGGTTTGGCGCAGCGCGGCGAAGTTGCCGATGATCATCGTCAGCAGCGCCGAGCCCCATACCAGCGGTTCCCAACGCTCGGCGATGGGCCCGAAAGCCGTGAGGAAGACCCGCAGAAACATCGCAAATGCGGCGGCCTTGGGGCCGGAGGAGAGGAACGCGGAGACGGGCGCGGGCGCACCCTGGTAAACGTCGGGCGCCCAGGCTTGGAACGGCGCGGCCGACACTTTGAAGGCGAAGCCGACGAACATGAGCCCCGCGGCCATGCCCACGAGCGTGGGGTTCCAGGCGGTGCCGCCCAGGTAGGCGCGGATCTGGTCGAGGTTGGTGGAGCCGGCCAGGCCGTAGATCCACGCCACGCCGTAGAGCAGGAAGGCGGTGGCAAACGAGCCGAGCAGGAAGTACTTCACGGCCGATTCGTTGTTGCGCCGGTCGTCGCGCAGGAAGCCGGCCAGAATGTAGCTGGCGATCGACGAGATTTCCAGGCCAATGAACAGCACGATGAGTTCGTTGGCGCTCGCCATGATCGATTGCCCGGCGATGGAGAACAGCAGCAGCGCGTAGAATTCGCCGTTCTCCTGGCGCTCGCGCACCAGGTAGCCCGAGGCGGAAAGGATCGTCAACACGCCCACCGTGCAGGTGAGCAAGCGGAAGAAGGTTGCGAAACCGTCGATGCGCACCATCTGGTGAAACGCCGTGCCGGGTTCGGCAATCAGCGCGGCCAGGGCGGCCAGCAAAAGGCCGAGCACGGCCAGGTAGCGCAGTTGCGGCTTCTCGCCCTTGCCGTCGCCGGTTAAGGGCTCCATCACCATCACGAGCGCGCCGAAGATCGTCAGGACGATTTCCGGTCCAATGCGGTACAGATCAGCGGCGGAGGGCCACATTAGCGTTTCACCTCCGACACCGTGGTGACGCCGAGGAGCTTGGCGGAATATTCGGAGATAGAGGGCATGAGGCCTTGCGTATTGATGCCGAGCCAGATCATCAGTAAGACCAGCGGCAGGGCGGTGGCCCATTCAATGGGCTTCAAATCGTGGACGGTTCTTTGCACCGCGTCCGGCGTGGGGCCGAAGAACATGCGCTGGGCCATCCAGAGCATGTAGCAGGCCGAGAAGATCACGCCCAGCGAGGCGACTCCCGCCCAGACCATGTTCGCCATGGCGGCGCCCTGGAGAATCATGAACTCACCGACGAAATTGGCCAGCAGCGGCAGGCCGACGCTCGTAAACGTGGCGACCATGAACAGCGTGGTGAGCCAGGGCGCCACGGTGGCCACGCCGCCGTAGTCGCGAATCTCCTGCGATTGCCGGCGCTGCTCCAGGAAGCAGAGGAAGAGGAAGAGTCCGCCGGTGGAGATGCCGTGCGCGATCATCTGGTAAATCGCACCGTCCAGGCCCACCTGCCGGAACGAGAAGATGCCCAGCACCACAAAGCCTAAATGCGAGACCGAGGAATAGGCGATCAGCCGCTTCATATTGGGCTGCACGAGAGCCACCAGCGCGCCCCAGACGATTCCGGTGATGGCGAGCACCGCCACCAGCCCCGCGGCGTCGCGCGCCGCGTCGGGGAAGAGCGGCAGGCAATAGCGGACCAGCGAGTAGGTGCCCATCTTCGACAGTACGCCGGCCAGCAGAATGGTGACGGGCGTCGGCGCGGCCGTATAAGCGTCGGGCAGCCAGGTGTGCAGCGGGAAGATCGGCGTCTTGATCGCAAAGGCCACGAAGAAAGCCAGGAAGCAGAACATCGCTTCGGTGGGCGTGAGTTGGAGATGGCGGGCCAGGAGCGTCGTGTAGTCCCAAGTGTGGAGCTTCACGTAGAGGAAGACCATCGCCGCCAGCATCAGCAGCGAGCCGGCCATCGTGTAGATGAAGAACTTGACCGCGGCTTCGCGGCGCCCGGCGCCGCCGAACATACCGATGAGCAGCAACGCGGGGACGAGCGTGAGTTCCCAGAAGACGTAATAAAGGAAGAGGTCGCGGGCGACGAAAACGCCGATCACGGCGAATTCAAGCAGCAGAATCAACGCATAGTAAGTGCGCGGCTTGTCCAGCGCCCACGACGCAATCACGGCGATGGGCGTGAGCAGGGCGGTCAGGATAATGAGGAAGATCGAGAGACCGTCAACGCCCGTGCGGTAGTTGATGTCGAGCGACTCGATCCATTTCATGTCGGTGTGCGCGCTACCGCCGCCGGCCAACAGCAGACTCGCGCCGAATGCCGCAATCGCGAAGACGGCGGCCGCCTTGCCGGCCATTTGCTTCGGCGAGACCAGCGTCAGCAGGAAGCCCAGGAAAGGGAGCCAAAGAACCAGATCGACCAGATTCACTTCGCACCTCCCAGGAAGCCCATCGTGATCACCACGAGAATCGCTCCGTAGACCACCCAGGTGGCGTAGGTCGGCACGGCGCCCGAAGACATCTTGCGCGCCAAGTCGCCAATGCCCTTGGCCGCGTCGGCCACGCCGTTCACAATGCCGTCCACCAGGCCGAGGTCGAGCCGTTGCCAGAGCAGATAGTTCGAAGCGTCCTTCAGCGGCTCCACCACGAGATTGTCATAGGCTTCGTCGATCCGGTACTTATCGTTCACCACGCGGTACAGCGGTCCCACGGCGCTCGAGAAACTCGACGCCAGCGTGGCTTCAGGCGAACTGTAGGCCACCCAGCCGAGCGCGATACCGGCGATGCCCGCCAGGATCGGCCAGGTGCCCACCATGCCTTCATGCGCCACTTCGTGCCCGTGCAGAATAATGTCCTTGAGCAGATAGCCGCCGCCGATGCTGAGAGCGGCCAGAATCCAGAGCGGCACCGTCATCAGCGCGGGCGACTCATGCGGATGCGCCTTGCCGCGATACGCGCCGAAGAACGTCATCATCATGGCGCGCGTCACGTAGAACGCCGTAATGGCGGCCGTCAACACGCCCACCCAGTAGAAGAAGGGGTTCACGTGATGGACGGCGATGAGGATCTCGTCCTTCGACATGGCGCCGCTAAAAGGCGGGATGCCCGAGATGGCGAGCCAGGCCGCGCACATCGTGTAGAACGTCTGCGGGATCTTGCTCTTCAAGCCGCCCATGTGGCGCATATCCTGCTCGCCGTGCAGCGCGTGGATCACCGAGCCCGCGCCCAGAAACAGCAGCGCTTTAAAGAACGCGTGCGTCGCCACATGGAAGATGCCGGCCGAGTAGGCACCCGCCGCGCAGGCCATGAACATGTAGCCGAGCTGCGAAACGGTCGAGTAGGCGAAGACCTTCTTGATGTCGAACTGCGTCATGCCGATCGTCGCCGAGACGAACGCCGTCACGCCGCCGATCACCATCATCAGCACTTGCACCGAATGGGCGCCGTCGAAGATCGACGAGCATCGCGCCGTCATGTAGACGCCGGCGGTCACCATCGTCGCCGCGTGGATCAAGGCCGACACCGGCGTGGGACCGGCCATGGCGTCCGGCAGCCACACATAGAGCGGAATCTGCGCCGACTTGCCGCAGGCGCCCACAAACAGCAGGAAGGCAATCGCCTCCAGCACCCAGGCGGGTTGCGCCGCCGCTTGCGGCATCACCTTCGTAAACGTCAGCGACCCGAAGTGAATAAACAGCAGAAACATCGCCAGCGCGAAACCGAAGTCGCCAATGCGGTTGACGATGAACGCCTTGTTCGCCGCGTCGGTGGCGAACTTCTCCTTGTAGTAAAAGCCGATCAGCAGATACGAGCACAGGCCCACGCCTTCCCAGCCCACGAACATCAGCAGGAAGTTGTTGGCCAGCACCAGCACCAGCATGAAGAACATGAACAGGTTCAGGTAGCTGAAGAAGCGCGCGTAACCTTCTTCGTGATCCATATAGCTGGCGGCGTAGATATGAATCAGCAGGCCCACGCCCGTGACGATCCAGAGCATGATGGCGGTCAGCCGGTCGAGGGCGAATTGGAAGGGAATCTGAAAGGCGCCCGACGAGATCCAGGTGCCGTAAGTTTCCAGGTGCGGCTGCGAGAGCAGGCCGAGCGAACTGGTGACGTTGTAGGTCCAGAAAAACGAAGCGGCCACGCTGACGATGGCCACGCCGGCCACGGCCAGCTTGGGCAGCGCGCGGCCCATGAGTCCGTTGATCAGGGCGCCGATCAGCGGGATCAGCGGGATGAGCCAGAGTTGGTGAGGTTCGTGCATCGGCTAGTTCTTGAGTTGGTCCACTTCGTCCACTTGCAGCGTGAGCCGGTTGCGGAAGACGGTGAGGATAATGGCGAGGCCGACGGCGGCTTCGGCGGCGGCCACCACCATCACAAAGAAGGTAAACAGGTGACCGTCGATTTTCTTCAGCTCGTAGGAGAAGGCGACAAAGGTCAGGTTCACGGCATTGAGCATCAGCTCAATGCACATAAAGACCGTGATGATATTGCGCCGGATGAGAAAGCCGGCCGCGCCGAGCCCGAAAAGCACCGCGCTCAGCGTGAGATACCAGGAGACCGGCACGGCGGCCGGCAGACCGGGAAGGAGAACAGGGTTCATCCGGGTTACAGCTCCTTCTTCGCCAGCACCATCGCTCCGACAATGGCGATCAACACCAGCAGCGAGGTGAATTCAAACGGCAGCAGATAGTCGGTAAACAGCAGGCGGCCGATCGGCTGCGGGCCGCCCTCGGTAAAGCTGCCGAAGGAGACGGCGCGCCCGGCCGGCAGAATCCGCTGCAATGCCCACGCCAGCATGCCGATGAAGGCGGCCAGCGCGGGCAACCCGAGCACGTAGTTGAAGTACCGGCGCTTGCGCTGCCGCTCTCCGCCGGCGTTCAGCAGCATGATGACGAACACAAACAGCACCATGATGGCGCCCGCGTAGACGATCATCTGCACCGCGGCCAGGAACTCGGCGCCGAGCATCAGGTAAAGGATCGCCAACGCGCCCATCACGCCGATGAGCGACAGCGCGCTCGCGATCGGCTGGCGCTGGAGGATCACGCTCAATCCGCAGAGGACGGCGACAAAGGCGCAGATGAGGAAGATGAGTGCGTCCATATTAAACCAGAGCCACCCAGAGAGCCGTGGCGGCCAGCGTCGCAATGGCGACGGGGAAAAGGAACGTCCAGGTGAACTTCATCAGCTGGTCGTACCGGAAGCGCGGCAGCGTGCCGCGGATCCAGATGAAGATAAACAGCAGCAGGCCGACTTTCGACGCGAACCAGAAGATCGGCACCAGATAGGGCTGCAGCATCGGAATCAGGAAGACCAGCCCAATGCCGCCGAACACAAAGCCGAAGAACGGGAACGTGTAACGGTCCCACTTGCGGAACGGCTGTGTGAGCCCGTGGAAGAGCAGCACGGCGGAACCGGCGAAGAACACCAGCGACGGCACGAAGTTGCCCGCCGTGCCGGGGATCAACGGCTGCCAGCCGCCCAGAAACAGCGTGGCCGCCACGCAGGTGACGGTGATCATGTTGGCGTACTCGGCCATGAAGAAGCCGGCGAACGCCAGCGAGCTGTACTCGGTGTGGAAGCCCGCCACCAGCTCGTTTTCGGCTTCCGGCAGGTCAAACGGCACGCGGTTGGTCTCGGCAAACGCGCTGATCAAAAAGATAAAGAACGCCACCAGCAACAGCGGCGGGAACTGGAAAATCGTCCACTGCGGAATGAAGCCGAACGCAAATCCGCCCTGCTTATCGACGATCTCGCGAAAGTTCAGCGTGTTGAGCGCCAGCAGCGGCGTGGCCAGCGCAATCGACATGGGCAACTCGTAGGAGATCATCTGCGCCGAGCTGCGCAAACCGCCCATCAGCGAATACTTGTTGTTCGAAGCCCAACCGCCCAGCGCAATGCCGTAGACGCCGACACTGGACACCGCCAGCACAAACAGCACGCCGATATTGATGTTGGTGAGCTCCATGTTCGTGCGGATCCCCAGCCCGGGCACTTCCACATTGGGCCCGAACGGAATCACCACAATCGAAATCAAAGCCAAACCCACCGCCAGAATCGGCGCCAGGATGTAGAAGAACGTGTTGACGTGCGGCGGAATCACGCCTTCCTTGGTGGTGAGCTTAATCACGTCGGCCAGCGGCTGCAGCAGCCCGTGGGGCCCCACCCGCTGCGGCCCCAGGCGCAATTGAATATGCGCCAGCACCTTGCGTTCAATCCATTGCAGGTAAGCGAGAGTCGTCATCAGGACCGCAAATACGATCCCGATCTTGAGCAGACTGACGAGGAAGAATTCCATTTACGGCTGGTAGAGCTTGCGGCCCCGTTCCTCCACAGTGTTGAGTGTTTTGGAGTACGGAGTCCACGACCCCGTGGTGAATAGCGTATCGCCCGCCGATTTCACTTCGCCGGCCCACGCCGGCACGTCGATGCGGCCATTCACGGGCGTGGTGGGAACCGCCCCCCCGGCACTGACGATCGGCATCGAAACATTATAGCCGCGAATGTTTTGACGGATGTTCTCTTGCACGGCCTCGGGCGTCCAAACTCCCAGCTTCACGCCCATTTCCTTGGCCAGCAGACCCACGATCTCCAAATCGGTCTTCGTGCCCATCGTCCGCACCGCGGCCGTGAGCTTCTGCACTTCGCCCGTCACGTTGGTGACGGTGCCCTTCTTCTCGTAAGGCGAGGCGGCCGGAAACACCACATCGGCCGAACGGGCCGTCTCGGTCAGGAACATCTCGGTCACGACCTTGAACTTGGCCTTCGCCTGGCCCACGTCTTCGCCGGTGACGAAAAGCACGTCCAGATCGGCGTCTTTCATCTGGCCCAGCGTCAGCCCGCCGGCACCCGGCGTCAACCCCATATCGAGCACGCCGCGCGAATTCATGTAATCCACCAGCGCCACATATTTCACCGGAATCCCCAGCGAGGCGCCGAAGTCCACCAGTTGGCGAACCTTGTCGCCTTGGATGCAGTCGCCGTAGAGGATCACCAGTTCCGGCTCTTTGGCCAGTTGCGTCCGCAAGCCTTCCACGGCCGCAAGTTCGTGGCCCGGCGTGGCGCGCGTGGCGCCGGCGGCGATCGCATCCTCACGCACCGGACCCACGGTCACGGTGTAGATGCGCGCCTGATGATGACGGTAGTTGGCGCGCAGTTGCCAGTGGATCAGCGGATGCTGCTGGGCGATGTCGGCGCCGATCACCAGCGCGGCCTTGGTTTGATAAAGGTCGCTCATGGTGGCCAGCCGCGCGTCCTTGCCGGAAAGCGCGTCCAGCAGCGTCAGCACGTCGCCCGAGCGCCGGTGGTCCGTATTGGCCGTGCCCAGGGCCTCGGCGGCAAAGCGCTTGAGGAAATAGGCCTCCTCGTTCGACATGCGGTTCGACCCGATCACGCCGAACTTCCCGTTCACCGCGCGCACGGCCGTAAAGGTCTTCGCCACGCTCTCCAGCGCCTGCGACCAGGAAACCGGCGTCAACTCGCCGTTCACCCGCATCAGCGGCGACGTCAGCCGTTCCGGATGCGCATTGATGTCGAACGCATAGCGGCCCTTCACGCACAGGAACTCTTCGTTAATGCCCGACTTATCGCGGTTGTTCGACCGGATGATCTCGTCGTTGCGCACGCCGAGCGTCGTCTTGCAGCCGTTCGAGCAGTGGCCGCAAACCGTGCCCACGTGCGTCATCTCCCACGGCCGCGTCTTATAGCGGTAAGCGCCGCTGGTCAGCGCGCCCACCGGGCAAATGTCGATGCACGCGCCGCATTCGTCGCAATTGAGCTTGCCCTGGCCGTCGGCCGTCTGGGCGTTCGGCACAATCTCGCTGATCACGCCGCGGAAGCCCACGCCGAGCGCCTGCACGCCCATGCCCTCATCGCACACGCGCACGCAGCGGTAGCAGAGAATGCAGCGGGCCGGATCGTAGTACACCACGTCGGACCATTGCCGCTCCGGCTCATGATGCTTCAGATCGACAAACCGGCTCTCGCCGGCGCCGTACTTAAACACCATGTCCTGCAATTCGCACTCGCCGCCTTTGTCGCACACCGGGCAATCGAGCGGATGGTTCGTCAGCAGAAACTCGAGCATCTGCTTGCGCACATCCACCACGTCCTGCGTTTCGGTCTGCACCTCCATGCCCTCGGCCACCACCAGCGTGCAGGCCGGCATCGGCTTGGGCATCTTGGCCACTTGCACCAGACACATGCGGCAAGCGGCTTGCAGCGACAAGCCGTCGTAGTAGCAGAAGGCCGGAATCTCAATGCCCTGCTCTTTGCAGAGGTTGATGAGCAGCGTGCCGGGTTTGGTTTGGTAATCCTTGCCGTTGATCTTCAGGTTGATGACCGAAGGCGGCGCGGGCGGTGCTTGCGTAGTGGCCATGTTGCGTTATCCGATGGAGATCAATTCGGGAGTGGGCGCCGCGACTTGCACTTTCGCGAGCTTCTCCTCGAACTCAGAGCGGAACTTCTTCACGATCGACCCAATGGGCCAGGCGGCGGCGTCGCCCAGCGGGCAGAACGTGCGGCCGAACATGTTTTTCGCCAGTTCGCCCACCAGGTCGATGTCTTTGTCCGACCCGTTGCCCTCGTTGAGCCGCCCGATGATCTTCGTCAGCCAGGTTGTCCCCTCGCGGCAGGGAATGCACCAGCCGCAGCTCTCGTGCTTGTAGAAACGGATCACGCGCAGCGCGTAGGCCACCATATCGGCCGTATCGTCCAGCACGACAATGCCGCCTGAGCCGGCCATGGTGCCCGCTTTCGCCAGCGAATCAAAGTCGAGGCCGACATTCGTTTCCGCCGCCGTGAGGATCGGCGACGACGAACCGCCCGGCTGCACGGCTTTCAGCGTGCGCCCGGGGCGCAAACCGCCGCCTACTTCGTTGATCAAAAACGGCAGCGTCGTCGACAGCGGCAGCTCATACACGCCCGGCCGCATCACATGCCCGGACAGGCACATCAAACGCGTGCCGCCGTTCTTCTCCGGACCATGCTTGGCAAACGCTTCGCCGCCATCGCGAACAATGTGCGAGGCCGCGCAATAGGTCTCCACGTTGTTTACCAGCGTGGGCGACTGGTAGACGCCGTGCGTGGCCGGAAACGGCGGCTTTAGGCGCGGCGTGCCGCGCTTGCCTTCCAGTGAATTCAGCAGCGCGGACTCTTCCCCGCACTCATACGCGCCGGCGCCCGAGTGCACAAAGAGGTCGAAATCCCAGCCGGTGCCCAGAATGTTCTTGCCCAGATAACCGTGCTTATAGGCTTCCTCGATCGCCTCTTCGAGGATGTAGATCAGGTAACGATACTCGCCCCGCACGTAGACAAAGCCGCGATTGGAGTTCATCGTGAAGCCGGCGATCAGCATGCCCTCAATCAGCGAGTGCGGATCGTTCTGGATCAGCAGGCGATCCTTGCAAGTGCCCGGCTCCGATTCATCGGCGTTGCAGACAATGTATTTCGGCTTCGGCGACGTGCGCGGAATGAAGCTCCACTTCATGCCGGTGGGAAAGCCCGCGCCCCCGCGGCCGCGCAGCACCGATTTCTTCATCTCCTCGATCACTTGATCGGCGCCGATCTCGATCGCTTTTTTCAGGCCGTCGTAGCCCTGGTGAGCGAGAAACGAATCGATCGACCGCGAATTGGCATTGCCAAAACGGCGGCTCAGAATCTTTACTTCGTGTGGACTGGGTTCGTTAAACACTTGCGTCTAGCCCTTCTTCTTGAGACCGTCGATGATCGCATCGAATTGCGCGGGTGTGACACGGTGGTGAAAGTCGTAGTTGACCTCGACGGCCGGCGCCCAGGAACAGGCGCCCATGCACTCTACTTCTTCGATGGAAATCAGTCCGTCGGGGGTGGTTTCTTTGTTGCCCAGCTGCAGCGACTTCTGCGCGTGCTCCCACAGATCCATCCCGCCGGCCAGCATGCAGCAGATATTCGTGCAGACCTGCACGTGATACTTGCCCAGCGGTTTGCGGTGGAGCATCGAGTAAAAGCCCACCACTTCATCCACCTGCAGGCGGGGCGTGGCGGTACGCGCGGCGACCTCATCGATCAACTCGGGCGTAATGGAGCCGACTTCGTCCTGGGCGAAAATCAGCATCGGGATCACAGCGGATCGTTTCTTGCCGTCTGGGTACGCGTTCAGGATCTTGTTCCAGCGGGCTTCCAGTTGGGGCGAGATCGCAAGTGGCATTTAGGTTGTGGTCAGGCTTCGGAGCGGGGGCAGTCCCGTCAGTGCCCGGAGGTGAACCTCAGGGAATCACCTGGAACTTTGATTGTAAACGAAGTTGGCCGACATGCAGGATTCGGTTCTCGCGGGTTCTCGTCACCAGTTTCCACGCATGTCTCTCGACTAGTCTATTGACATGTCTCGCGTCTATGCTCTAGACTCAAGCCATGCTTTCCCGTTCAGCCGGATCAATAAACTTCCCACGGAGAAATCATGCAGCTATTCCGTGTGATTCACCGGTCATGCTCCGCATCACCGCTGCGCGCATACCTGGCTCCTGGCCGCTACCACCGAACTCCTGAAGAAGCTCGCTCGACTTCCTACCTGTCCTTCTCACTCGAGACCTGCAAAAAGGAAGTCGCACACCATCTCGGCGGCACGGTTCCCTTGCAAGACCGCATCGCCGTAGAGTTCGAGGTTCAACTGGAGCATGTGCTCGATCTGACGTCGGCCCGCCAGCGCAAGAAGCTCGGCATCGAACTCGCCGATCTGACGGGCGACTACGACCTCACCCTGACGCAAGGCATTGCGGGACGAATGCGCAAGAAGGGTGTGCAGGCTCTCATCGTGCCGTCCGCCCGCGATCCCCATGGACGCAACGTCGTGCTGTTTCTCGAAAACATCGGCAAAGGAAAGATCCGCAAAACCCGGGAAGAGAAGTTGGAGTAATCATGCTCGCCGCAAACACACCGTCTGTGAAGGAAATCCGCCAAGCCTACGACCTGACGCAGGAGCAAATGGCCCATCTGCTCGGCACTGCCTGGGTCACCATCTCCCGCTGGGAACGCGGCGTGACCGGGACGCCACCGGAGGCCGAGGAAAAGCTGCGCCGCCTCGAAGTCCTGCGTGAACACATCGGCACCTTGATCGCCCGCGAGGACCTGCCCAGGTTCCTCTTCACCCCTAACCCCAACACCGCCAACTTTCCACCGGCCGACCTTCTCCAAAGCGGCTACGCGTTCCAGAAACTCATCGAATTGGTGGAGAAAACCAAACACGGCGACTTCAGCTAGCCGCCCGCCGCGGCTAGAATGAAGATCGTCATGCGAGCCCTCTTCCTCCTCGCCACCTCCCTGGCCGCCGCCGATTTCGACCAGCAAATCGCCGACCTCGGCGCCTGCCCCACCGACTCCGGTACGCCCATCCAGCCCTGCCGGCTCGGCTACCGCACCGCCGGGCAACTCAACGCCGCCAAGTCCAACGCCATCCTCTTCCCCACCTGGTTCTCCGGCAAATCGGAAAATCTCGCCGCCCACATCGGCCCCGGCAAAATGGCCGACACCAACCGCTTCTTCGTCATCGCCGTCGACGCCCTGGGCAACGGCATCAGCTCGGCGCCCTCCCATACGCCCGGCTTCCCCAAAATCACCATCGCCGACATGGTCCGCGCCCAGCACAAGCTCGTCACCGAAAAGCTCGGCCTCACCCGGCTCCACGCCGTCATGGGCATCTCCATGGGCGGCATGCAGACCTTCGAATGGATGTCCGCCTATCCCGGCTTCGCCGCCCGCGCCGTGCCCATCATCGGCTCGCCCAAGCTCGCCGTGCCCGACCTTCTGCTCTGGCAAGCCCAGCTCAGCGTGATCGAGGCGGCCGAAAAATCCGGCGGCGACCTGCGCGAAGCCATGAAAGGCGTGATGGCCATGCACCAGTTCGCCCTGCAAACGCCCGAGTACCGCCGCACCATGACCGCCCCCGCCGAGTGGGAAAATTTCAAACGCTCGTTTGAAGCCGGCATCGCCACCGGCCTCCACCCGCTCGATTGGGCCGCGCAACTCCGCGCCATGATGTCGCAGGATGTCTACGCCCGCCACGGCGGCTCACTCGAACGCGCCTCAGCCGCCGTGCGCGCGCAAACCCTCGTCGTCGTCGCCACGCAGGATCACATGGTCCACCCCCAGCCCGCCATCGATTGGGCCCGCCACGCCGGTTTCGAACTCTTCGAGCTCACCGGCTCCTGCGGCCACCTGGCCATCTCCTGCGAGGCCGGACGCTTGCAGGATGCCGTGAAGCGCTTCCTGGAGCGTTAGGCCATAATAAAGGACTATGGCTGTGAGCAAGGAACTGCTCGAAATTCTCGTCTGCCCTCTGTGCAAGACGACCGTCGAGCTCAAGAGCGATGCCAGCGGACTCAAGTGTGTCCAATGCCACCGCGTGTACCCGATTCGCGATGACATCCCCGTGATGCTCATCGAAGAGGCGAAGATCGAACAGCCTCGCGCTTGACCTCCGCCGTGCCCGCATTGCTCGATCGCCTCGCAGCCGGCTCACGCCTCGCCGTGATCCGCCTCCGCAGCCTCGGCGATTGCGTGCTCACCACGCCCGCGCTTGCTCTGCTCCACGAACACCGGCCCGACCTCCGCATCGGCGTCGCCGTGGAACCGCGTTTCGCCGCCGTCTTTCAAGGCCATCCCGCCGTATCGGACGTGCTCCCCGACGATAAGCTCGCCGCGCGCCGCTTTCGTCCGGAACTGGCTTTGAATCTCCACGGCGGCACCCGCAGCCTCTGGATCACCGCCTTGAGCGGCGCCCGCCACCGCGCCGGCTTTGCCCATCACGCCCACGCCTGGCTCTACCACGCCCGCATTCCCCGCGCCCAGCAGATCCTCGCCCAGGAGCGCGTCGTCCATACCGCCGAACACCTCGCCTCCGCCGTCTTCTGGCTCGGCGTGCCCCCGCGCGAAATCCCCCGCGCTTCCCTGCCCGCCGTTCCCGCCGTCCGCCCCCAACCCTACGCCGTCATTCACGCCCTCGCCTCCGCCCCCCACAAAATGTGGCCCGCCGCGCGATTCCTCGCCGCCGCCCGCCACCTCCGCTCGCTCGGCCTCGCCCCCATCTTCATCGGCGGCCCCGCCGACGACCTCCGCGCGTTTGAAGAATTCGAAACTCAGCGCCTGCCCCTCGATCGCACCATCTCCCTGCTCGCCGGCGCCACCTGCTTTCTCGGCAACGACTCCGGCCCCGCCCACCTGGCCGCCGCCTGCTCGCTCCCCGTCGTCGTCCTCTACGGCAGTTCCGACCCCGTCGTCTGGGCCCCCTGGCGCACCGCCTCCCGCACCTTCGTCTCTCCCGAAGGTCTCCACAAGATCGAGGTAGCGCCCGTCACCAAAGCACTGGACGAACTCCTGGCGGTGGCCGCGCAATGAGACGCCTGCTTGCGCTCGCCCAGCGCCACTGGCCCGTGCTCACCCTCGCCGCCATCCTCATGGCCGCCGCCGGCGCCATGCAAGGTCTCATGGCCCTGCTCATCGGCCCCATCTTCGACCGCGTGCTCAACCCCGCCGCCCCCGAAGCCCCCGTCCTGCTCTACCGCGTCCCCCTGCTCGACCTGCCGCTCTATCTCCACCAGTTCATGCCCGCCAACATCCACAACGTGTGGACCATGGTCGCCACCGCCATCCTCGGCGTCTTCCTCCTGCGCGGCCTGTTCGACTACTGCGGCAACTACTTCGTCTCCCGCGCCGGACTCTCCGTCGTCACCGACCTCCGCCAACGCGTCTTCGACCACGTCCTCAAGCAGGACGCCCAATTCTTCGAGCTCAACACCACCGGCCGCCTCATGTCCTCCATCATGAGCGACATCGAAAAAATCCAAACCGCCACCTCGCACCTGCTCGCCGATTGGCTCCGCCAAACCTTCTCCGCCATCGCCCTCCTCCTCGTCCTGCTGCAGAAGGACTGGAAGCTCGCCCTCGTCAGCCTCACCCTGCTGCCCTTCGTCTTGATCCCCACCGCCCGCCTCGGCAAGAAGCTCCGCCGCACCACGCGCGGCGTGCAGGACCATCAGGCCCATCTCAACGAAGTGCTTCAGGAAGCGCTCGCCGGCCACCAGGTGGTGAAAGCCTTCACCGCTGAATCCATCGAATCGGCCAAGTTCCACCGCGCCGCCGAAAAGCTCAAGCTCAGCAATCTGCGCTACGTCCTCCAGCAAGGCATCGCCTCGCCGCTCATTGAGTTCTTCGGCGCCGTCACCATCGTGTGCCTGCTCACCTACGCGCGCACGCAGGTGAAGGCCGGCGCCATGACGGCCGGCGAATTCACCAGCTTCATCTTCGCCCTGCTGCTGCTCTATGAGCCCGTCAAGCGCCTCACGGGCATCCACCAGATCTTCAACCAGGCCGCCGGCGCTTCGCAAAAGGTCTTCGAGTATCTCGATCGCCAGGAGTCCATCGCCGAGCATCCGCAGGCGCAAACGCTCACCGGCTTACGGCAATCGATCGAGTTCGCCCACGTCTCGTTTCAGTACCCCAACGCGCCGGATACGCCCGTGCTCCACGGCGTGAACCTGCTGGTCAAAGCCGGCGAGGTCGTGGCCTTGGTCGGCCCCAGCGGCGCCGGCAAGTCCACGCTCGCCAACCTCGTGCCGCGTTTCTACGACCCCACCGCCGGCCAGGTCCGCATCGACGGCGTCGACGTCCGCCAGTTCACTCTCGCCTCGCTGCGCCGCCACATCGGCATCGTCGCCCAGGAGACGTTCCTCTTCAACGACACCGTACTGGAAAACATCCGCTACGGCACCCCCGCCGCCACCGAAGACGCCGTGCGCGCCGCCGCCCGCGCCGCCCTGGCCGACGACTTCATCGAGCAGTTGCCCCAGGGCTACCAGACCATCATCGGCGAACGCGGCGCCAAGCTCTCCGGCGGCCAGCGCCAACGCCTCTCCATTGCCCGCGCGCTGCTGAAGAACGCGCCCATCCTCATCCTCGACGAAGCCACCTCCCACCTCGACACCGAAAGCGAAATGCTCGTGCAAACCGCCTTGGCCAACCTCATGCAAGGCCGCACCGTCATCGTCATCGCCCACCGCCTTTCCACCATCCGCCGCGCCGACCAGATCATCGTGCTCGACCGCGGCCGCATCACCGAAACGGGCACCCACGACGAGTTGGTCGCCGGTGGCGGCATCTACCAACGCCTGCACGAGCTCCAGTACTTGGCGAAGGAAAGTTGATCGGGTAAAAACCCGATTTGCGTTGGTGCCGTTTCCATCTACACTTGAGGTATCCGGGATGGCAATTTAAGGGAGTTTTACTCTGTGGCTCTTCGCAGCATGACTGGCTATGCTCAGGTTCGCCGGACCCTTCCGGAAGGCGAACTCAGCATCACGCTCAAGAGTGTGAATCATCGAGCGCTGGATCCACACTTTCACGTCTCGGCCGTGTTCGACCGCTTTGAACCCGCCATGCGCAACACGCTGAAGCGGCACTTTCAGCGCGGTCATCTCGACGTGCGCGTCAGCCTTACCCGCGCCGTGGCCGCCGACCAGATTGTCATCAACCAAAGCCTGCTCAACGCCTATCTTTCGGCGTTTCGCGCCGCCGCCCTTGAACACGATCTGCCGCAAGCCCCCGATCTCAATCAGCTCATGCGCCTGCCCGGCCTGCTCGGCGAAGGCTCCACCGAAGAGTTGAGCGAAGCGTTCGGCGCCGCCCTCCTCGACGCGCTCGAAGAAGCCTGCGCCGGCCTCAATGCCTTTCGCGCCCGGGAAGGCGCCGACCTGGCCGCCCACCTGCTCCAACACAACACGTCCATCCAGACCGCCGCCGAACGCATGGAGACGCTCCGGGGCGATGCCCAGGCCGCCATCGAAGCCCGCCTGCGCTCCCGGCTCGCCGAACTGCTCGACGGTCCGCGTTTTGATCCTCAACGCGTGGTGCAGGAAGCCGCCCTGCTCGCCGACCGCAGCAATGTCGCCGAAGAGATCGCCCGTCTCCGTGTCCACTCGGCTCAGCTCAAAGAGCTCGTCGAATCCGGCGGCGAAATCGGCAAGAAGCTCGACTTCCTCCTGCAGGAAATGAATCGCGAGACCAACACCATCCTCTCGAAAACCAGCGGCGTCGGCGAAATCGGTCTGAAGGTCACCGACCTGGCGCTCGCCGCCAAGTCCGACATCGAAAAAATCCGCGAGCAGGCGCTCAATATCGAATAGCCGCCTGACGCTTCCCGGCCGATTGCGCCAAACTGAAGGGAAGTGAAGACAGTCATCATCGGGGGCGGCATCAGCGGATTGGCCGCCGCCTACGAGTTTGCCAAAGCCGGCCGCCCCGCCCTGCTGCTCGACCCCGCGCCGCCCGGCGGCGTCATCCGCACCCAGCAGGTGGAAGGCTGCCTCATCGAAGCCGGGCCCGATAGCTTCCTCGCCGCCAAACCCGCCGCCCTGCAACTGATCAAAGAGCTGGGCCTCGAAGATCAGGTCATCGGCTCCAACGATCATCAGCGCGTCACCTACATCCGCCGCCACGGCCGCATGATCCCCCTGCCCGACGGGCTCATGATGATGGTGCCCACCAAAATCCTCCCCATGGTCACCACGCCTCTGCTCGGCTGGGGCACCAAAATCAAAATGGGTCTGGAAATCCTCCGCGGCCCCGTGCAACACGAAGAGCGCTCCGTCGCCGCCCTCGTGCGCGACCACTTCGGCGACGAAGCCGTCGACTATCTCGCCGAGCCGCTGCTGGCCGGCGTCTACGGCGGCGACCCTGAACGCTTAAGCGCCTCCAGCGTCCTGCCCCGTTTCGTTGAAATGGAAAAACGCTACGGCAGCTTGTCGAAAGGCACGCTGCTCGAACGCCGGAAAGCCCCGCCCTCCTCCGGCGGCACGCTCTTTCGCACGCTCAAAGGCGGCCTGCAAACCTGGGTCGAGGCGCTCGTGCAGGCTCTGCACGGCCGCGTGGACATCGCGCGCGATCAGGTACTGGCCCTTGGCAAAACGCCCCAGGGCTACCTCCTGCGCACGCGCGCCGGCGAACTCGCCGCCGACCGCGTCATCGTCGCCGCCCCCGCCAACGCCGCCGCGCAGTTCCTGGCCCCGCTCGACGCCGCGCTCGCCACGCCCCTCGCCGCCGTCGAATACTCCTCCTCGCTCACCATCGGCCTGGTCTACGACGAGCGCCAACTCAAGCTCCCCCTCCACGGCTTCGGCTTCCTCGTGCCGAAACGCGAGCGCGAATTTCTCCTCGCCTGCACCTGGGTCCATCGCAAGTTCAACCATCGCGCGCCCGCCGGCAAAGCCATCGCCCGCGCCTTCTCCAAAGAAGCCGGCGTCAGCGACGCCGAAGCCGTCGCCCGCGCCCGCGCCGACTTGCAACGGCTCACCGGACTCGACGCCGAACCCCTCGCCTACACCATCGGCCGCTGGCCCCACTCCATGGCCCAATACACCGTCGGCCACGCCGCGCGCATCGCCGCCATTGAAGACCGCTCCCGCCAACACCCTGGCCTCCACCTCATCGGCAACGCCTTCCGCGGCATCGGGATTCCCGATTGCATCCAGTTCGCTCGCGAAACGGCCCGCGGGCTGCTAACCTGAAAGCGTCCCCCGTTCCCACTCCGGCATGCTCAAGCGCATTTACTCCCAATGGATGAATCAATGGGAGAACGAACTTTGCTTTCGCTCCACCGACCGCGTCGTCCGCCCCTTCGACTGGGGTTCGGAGTTCACCTTCCGCTGGCCCGCCCTCGACGGCCTGCACAAAAACGGGCAAGGCGACGAAGCCTGGATCCGCGAAGTGAACCGCGCCGCCATCGCCCGCAGCGATGAGTTCTTCCGCCACCAGACCCCCACCGACTTTCGCCTCGATGGCGACATGCTCACCTTTACCTCCCACGTCGACACGCCTTACGAACACAACGACGTCGTGCATGCCAAATACTTCCCCGGCAAAGATCCCAAAGGGCGCGCCGTCGTGGTGCTGCCCCATTGGAACTCCCACGCCGGCCAGCACGAAGGTCTCTGCAAAGGCATCGCCTGGTTCGGACCCTCGGTGCTCCGCCTGAGCCTGCCCTATCACGACAAGCGCATGCCGCCCGAACTGCACCGCGCCGACTACGCCGTCAGCTCCAACATCGCCCGCACCATCGATGCCACCCGCCAGGCCGTGCTCGACGTGCGCTGCTGCTTCGATTGGTTCGAGCAGCGCGGCTACTCGCGCCTCGGCGTCGTCGGCACTTCGCTCGGCTCCTGCTACGCCTTCCTCGCCTCCGCCCACGACGCCCGCATCCGCGCCAACGTCTTCAATCACTGTTCTTCGTATTTCTCCGACGTCGTCTGGAGCGGCCTGTCCACCATCCACATCAAGCAGACCCTGGCCGACCATCTCGATGTCGACCGCCTGCGCGACCTCTGGCAATGCATCTCGCCCGTCAACTACATGGCGCGCTACGCCGAGCACCCGCACAAGAAACAGAAGTTCATCTACACCGAGTACGACACCACCTTCCTGCCCAGGTATTCGGAAGAGATCCTGGCCTGCGTCCGTCAGCACCGCATCCCGCATGAGGTGGTCAAGCTCCCTTGCGGCCACTACACCATGGGCGAAACGCCGTTCAAGTACATGGACGGCTACCACATCATTTCTTCCCTCTTGCGCTGGCTCTAGGGCGGCGCCCCAACCCGGCCCCGTTCACGCGCCTGGAAAAAATCGCCAACCCTCCGCGCGTCAACAGCCTGCCGCCCTTCCCCGCCCCGCCGCCCCGCCGGTTTCGCGCACCCCAATGCTACCGTGAGGTCGGGTGGCGCTCCCGGCCCGCACGGACCGCCCGCGCCCCCCGCCCATCTCACGCCGCAAAGGACTCGTCACTGCCATGTCTGTTGAGGAAAGAAACCGCCAGAACGCCACGCACTCCACCGGCCCGAAAACCGAAGAGGGCAAGGCCCGCTCCAGCCAGAACGCGCGCAAACACGGGCTCTCCAGCTTTGCGCTCTTCATCCCGGAAACCCGCCGCGATGAGTTCCGCTCCCTCACCCACGCCCTGCACGACGAAGTGCGCCCCGTGGGCGAACTCCAGTTCCAGTTCTTCGAGCAGCTTCTGCACGCGGCCTGGAATGCCTCCATCGCCCGCGAACTCCTCACCCATGCGCTGAACGAGATGGACGACCGCAAGATCTCCAGCGCCAACCGCTACGTCGCGCTCCACGAGCGCCGCTTCGCGCAAGCCCTTAAGGAGATCAAGGCGCTGCAAACCGACCTGGCCCTGCGGGTCATTCGCGAAAACGAACCCATCGCCCATCTGCCGCTGACTTGCGACACCGGCAAAATCGCCAACGAAGCCACCAAAATCGCCCGGCTGCCCCGCCCCGAAGGCCAGGCGACAGAACGAACCCACCCGCACGTGCTCCGCTGGAACACGCTGAGCAAAATCGGCCAGGCGTTCCGCCCCGATCCCCCCTCCGATTCCCCCTCCGGGCAGGCCGCGTAACCCGCCGCTCCCCACGCGAACACTCCTCGTGTGTCCACTCTCCGGCGAGCGTAGAATACAGGTGTCCGCGCCAAACCCCTTGAAATCGCTCCTCCTCTTTGCCGCCTTCACTCTCGGCCTTCCGGCCGCTCCGAGTTCCGTCCCTCTCGCCAACGCCGATGGCGCCCAGCAGGCCTACACCGGCATCGGCCGCACCTCACTCGGTGGGGGCAATTGCACGGCTTTCTTTATCCGCACGCCCGGAGGCGCCGGCCACGCTTTTGCGCTCACCGCCGGCCACTGCGTCGGCCTCACCGGCGCGAATGAAGTCCTAATCGATCGCCCGCTCGCCAATCGCACGGTCGTCTTTAACTTCTTCGCCGACACGCGTGACCGTCAGGTCACCGTGCCCGTCCGCCGCGTCGCCTACTCCACCATGAAAGGTATCGACACGGCCATTGTCGAGCTTGGCCTCGCCCAAAGCGACCTCGCCGCCCGCGGCATCACGCCGCTTGAACTCGAACGCGCCGCCCCCCCAAGCGGTACCGCCATCTCCATCGTCGGCGCGCCCGCTTCCTTCTTCGAGCAGCGCGACTGGTTCCTCCGCCGCGCCCGCTGCACCCTGGGCGAACGCGCGCAGCTCCTGGAACTCTCCTGGCACTTCTGGGACACGCGCCGCAACGATTGCGCCGACATGGTCGGCGGCTTCTCCGGCTCGCCCGTGCTACAGGAATCCACCGGCCGCGTCGTCGGCATCCTCAACACCACCACCTATCTTGCCTTCAACACGGGCGGCGACTTCGATTGCTACCTCGGCCGTCCCTGCGAGATCGCCGGCAGCCGCCAACGCGTCTTCGAAGACACCAGCTACTCCGTTCCCGTCACCGGCCTGCTCGATTGCTTCACCCCCGCCGGCGTCTTCGATCTCTCGCTCGCCACCTGCCCTCTCGACCGCGGACGCCAGCTCACGCTCACCCGCCGCGGCCGCAACCAGCCTCCGGGCCGCACCTGGGCCACCACCCTCACCGGCGATCTTCCCTTCTACCGCTGGAAAGCCGTCGTCGCCGGCGCCGCGCCCGGCTGCCGCGACGAAGCCGGCTATTCGCCCGTCACCAGCCTCGCCGAACAGCCCGTGCTCAACGCCCCCACACCCAGCGCCGAAAATCGTTATCTGCTTTGCGTGGTCGCCGGCGCCAATCCGCAAGCCGGCTCCACCTGGCAACCCGTCCGCGACGCGAGCGTCGTCATCGTCCGCATCGACGACACGCCGCCCGTCCTGGCCGAACGCTACCGCGTCTCCGACGAGGAGATCGACTACCGGGTGGCCTTCGAATTCGCCCCGCCGGAGCTCTCCGGTTACTCCTACAAGTTCGGCCCGCCGGAGACCACGCGCTGCGATGAACCCGGCTACCGCAACTACCTGCGTGTGCCCATCCGCGTGCCCAAGGGCGATCCCGTGCGCTTTTGTTTCTTTGGCAACGACGAGGCCGAAAACACGTCGCCCGCCCGCGAGTTTCTGCTCAACGCCGGGCCGGAGTTGCTCGCTCATGGCGTCACCAGTTGGTGGGGCACGTATGGGCCGCGCTTCACCCCCGGCCTTCCCATCTCGCTCTACGGCGTGAATCTCCGCGAAGCCCGGCCCCGCATTCGCGACGCCGCCGGGCGCGAACAACCGTTACCGGTCGAAGCCGCGGTCGGCACCCAGCTCAACACCCGTCTCCCTGCCGATCTCGCGCTCGGCCCGGCGCAAATCCTGGTTGGCAGCCGTCCGGAGCACATCGAGATTGTGCGCCTGGCCCCGGTAATCGCGAACGCCTTTGCCGTCCTGAACGATTTCGCCTTCCTCTTTTACGGGCTGGCGGGCGCAACCGACGTTCGGGCGAAGGTAGGAACCGTCGAGGTGCCCATCCGGCCCTTTTCCGGAGCCGACTCCGGCTTCGCCTTCGTCGCGCTCCCCGAGAACCACGGCCTTACCGGGCGTCAGTTCATACAAGTCATTGCCGACGGCCTGCCGTCGAACCGCGTTCTGCTCGATCTCTCGGCGGCTACAGAGTCTGGAGTTCTGCTTCGATCTTTTCGTTGATGCGGCCGTGCGCGTACTCTTTGGCCACGCGGATGGCGTTCTTAATGGCGTTGCCGTTCGAGCGGCCGTGGCAGATAATGCAGTTGCCCTTTACGCCGAGCAGCGGCACGCCGCCGTACTCGGAGTAATCGAAGCCCTTGCGGAACTCTTCAAAGCCTGAGCGCGCCATCACGGCGCCGATCTGGCGCACGATGGTCGAGGAAAGCGAGTCGCGCAGCTTTTGTTTGATCGCTTCGGCCAGGCCTTCGGAAACCTTCAGGGCGACATTGCCGATAAAGCCGTCGCACACAATCACGTCGGCGTGGCCGGAATACAGGTCGCGCCCTTCCACGTTGCCGATAAAATTGATGGGCAGCTTCTTGAGCAGCGGCGTCGCTTTGTGCGTCAGCGCGTTGCCTTTGTGCTCTTCCTCGCCGATCGACAGCAGGCCCACGCGCGGATGGCGGGTGTGGAAGATGGTGCGCGAATAGAGTTCGCCCATCACGGCAAACTGGGCGAGCATTTCCGGGGACGAATCGACATTGGCGCCCACGTCAACCATCACGCAAGGCTTGCCTTTGATCGTGGGGAAGACGCCGGCCAGCGCCGGCCGTTCGACGCCCGGCACCATGCCTTGCACCATCTTGGCGGTGGCCATCACGGCGCCAGTGTTGCCGGCCGACACCAGCCCGTCGGCAGCGCCTTCTTTCACCAGCCGGGCGGCGACGCGAATCGAGGAGTCGCGCTTGGCGCGCATCGCCTTGGCCGCCGAATCTTCCATGGTGATCACTTCGCTCGCGTGGCGGATTTCGAGCGGCAGCGACTCCCAATCGCTGTTCAGGTGGCGAAGTTCGCGGCGGAGTTCATCCTCCCGGCCCACCAGAATGACACGAACGTCATACTCGACGACGGCCTGTAGCGCGCCCTCGACTTCGCTTTTGGGCGCGTGGTCGCCCCCCATGGCGTCCAGCGCGATGGTCAGCATGATTCAGTGCGGGTGGAAACGGAGGGCGTGGGTCTAGGCCTCGGCCACTTCCACGACTTCGCGGCCCTTATAGCGTCCGCACTTGGGGCAGACGCGGTGCGGCAGCTTCGGCTCGCCGCAGTTGTTGCAGACCGACATACCCCAGGCCTTGATGAAGTCATGGGCGCGGCGGGTCGAGGTGCGTTGCTTCGAGTGGCGGCGTTTTGGATTAGGCATCGGATGCTCTCTTTCGTTTTCGTTGGTCCGGCGGCGCTCTTACGCGCGCGGCTTAATCTCTTTCAGGGCGGCGGCCCAGCGGCTCGGCTCTTGTTCCAGCTTCGGCGCGCAGGCGCAAACACCCAGGTTCCGATTGGCCCCGCAGGTGGGGCACAACCCTTTGCAATCTTCCCGGCACAACCGCTGCGCCGGCAACGCCAGCAGGACCTGCTCCCGCAAAATCTCCTCCAGGGCCACCCCTTCGCCGTCAAAAAAGCCCATTTCGGTCTCGTCCTTCTTCAGCCCAACCTCCTCGCCCGTTTCCAGCGTCTCGGCTGGCTGGTAGAGCAGGTCGAACTGGCGGTCGATGGCGAATTCGGCTCCTTCGAGGCAGCGATCACAGTCGGCGGCCAGTTTCGTGTGAAACTCACCGCGTACCTGGATTTCGCCGATCGAACCCAGCAGTTCCGCCACGCCTTTTGTGGCGAGCGGGCCTACCTGGGTGAGGCCTTCTTCGAGGAAATCGAGTTCTCCCGGAGCGTACGAGCGATCAAACCGGATGGGCTTGATCTCCAAGTCCCTGACTTTAAAGAGCATGGGGGTACGGCCGCCACGAGAGATGGCAACCCCTAGAGTATAGCGAATTCCTGGGGCGGCTGCCAGGAAGCATTGAAAAACGCCTCGGAAAGCCATGCTAAGGCCGGGTGCGGAAGGCGTTCCGGGCGCGTTTCGACAATCCCCAAGGCCTCTCGTCCCCATTTTCCCTACACAAGTGGGGACCAGCCCCCCCACAAAAGACCAAGCGGGCAGCCGTGTTGAAAATGCTACGCTTAGTGCACTTTTGTGCGGCGTCAGGTCGCCATTTGTGTCCACTTTCCGGAGGAAACCCATGCCTAAGCTCGCTGGCAGTGTCATCAGCGTAGAGTTCTTCACTTACCCGAACCAACATCCGGGGTTGTACTATGGCGCCAGCGAAGGCAGCTACAACCTGGCGTCGGTGAACGCGGGCAATTCCGACGGAATGTGTGTCGGGCTCGGGGGGGTGAACGGACAGTTTTTCACCGATCTCACAAGCGCCGGGCAGACGCTGGCCAACACCCCGCCGGATCACTACGAGGCCCGGCACCAGCGCTTGCTGGCCAAGGCACTGGCCCAGCCCACGCAGGCCGCGTGGGAGAGCTTCGCGGCCACCGATCCGAGTCTCTTTTCCTATTGCTACGCGGCGCCGGTCACCCAGGTAAGCGGCTGGCACGACGGCGTTTGCTTTGTCGACATCTTTGACGCGGCGCGGCGTCCGGCGGGCAATGCGAAAAACGTCGGCATGCTCTATATGGCGCCGCCGCTCGACAAGAACTACACGAGCGCGGCGGCTTTCCTGCTGGCGATTGAGACGACGGCGCACAACATCATTGCGGCCGTGGCGGGCTACAACGCGCTGGCCCCCGCGCAGAAGCTGCCGGCGGTGGAGTCGCTGCGGCTTACGCTGTACAGCTCGGTCAACTACAACACGTTGTGGTCGGTGCCGGCCGGCGATATCGCGCACGCCATCTGGCGCGGGCTGCTGGCGGGAGTGAAGGCTTTCCCGGCGTCGGGACTGCTGGAGTTGCAGTTGCCGGCGGCCGGCGCGGGCCAACCGCCTTGCTTTGACGCGCTGGCCGCCGATCCGGCGCTGGCGGGTTTGGCGGGCGCCGCTCCCATTCCGGTACCGGTGCCGATGCCGCCTTTGCATCACCGGCCGTTGGCGCCGCATCTGGGCGGGCGGCCGGTCGCGGAGTTTGAGTTCGGCGGCGAGCGGGCGTTCAACGAGGATGCGCATGAGTTTGATGAGTTCAACTCTCCGCCCGACGTGAACGATCAAGCGGCCGACGACGCCGTTTTGCAGGCGAGCGATCAGGAAACCAAAGCCGTCATTGCGAGCATCCGGGCGTCGGGACAGCGGTGGGTCCAAAGGCTGGCTCCGCCCCCGGGCAACAACATCCAGCTGCAGAATGCGGGAGCCGTCGCCGCGCCGCCGGCCGGCGCAAACGCCGCGGGGCAGCAGGGCAACTATGGCTCCATCTCCGCCATCGCCTCGAACTATGAAGCCGTCGATTCCCCGTTTGGCTGGGGGCCCCGGCGCGAAGCACTCGATGTGGCCGATGCGCTGGAAAAGGCGATCCAAGAGATTCCGGACGGCAAGTCGGCGGAGGTTCGCAAAGCGGTGCGGGGCTTTGGCGCCGCCAAGCGGGCGATGGATGCGATTGTCGCCCGGTTGGAAAAGAGCGCCGCCAATCCCGGTCCGCAGGAGAACCCGGCGCAGATCCAGGCCGATCTCGCGTATGTCCGGGCAATGCGGCGGCAGATGGGAGACGCCGGCAAGGCGTACATCGACGTCGCCCGCCAGGAATACACGCGGCGGCGGGCGGCGGAGAACAAAAAAGTGATTGCCGCTGGCATCGTCGGCGCCGTGCTGGCCGCACTCGGGGTGGCGGCGGGGGTCTGGCGGACCATCGCCGACCATTTTCTGGCGGCCCTGGACATCACCTTACCGTTTGGACCGAGGCGAGCGGGCGCCGCGGCGGCGCCCCAGGTGGTGTTTGATGTGGTCAAGGGCAACGACGTCGCCGGGCTGGTAGCGAGCGTGACTCTCTCGTCGCCGCCGACGGGCTGGGCGGTGCGGGCGGACAACCTGGTGACCTACGCCGTGCCGGCTGATCCGCAGGACGATTCGACGGTGAGCTACAGCATGACGCTCACCAACACCCACACGATCCACGGGAAGCTGACCGCCAGCTTCGCGCCCGATCTGGTTGCGGTAGCGGCGGATCGAACCAAGGCGGTGGCCTTGACGGCCCGCGACGGTTTCGCTTTCGTGGAGAAGCTGGATTCGCCGAGCCCCTGGAGCATCGACACAACCGCCGCCGCTCCGAAGGTGACATTCACCCCGCCGGCCGGCTTTACGGCGCCTTACGCCCGCAAAGCGTTTACCGACCGGGCCGGTAGCGCCGTCGTGCGCTACGTCGTCATCCTCTTCCCCGCGCAAGTGTTGAAGAGCAGTCCGCCGAATCAGTTGAAGACTTCTCTGACGGCGATTCCCAATTTCCAGGCCGGCGACGAGGTGAGCGTAGTCCTGCTGAACGGAACCACGCCAGTGACGGAGTTGAAGGTCACTGAGGGCACGTGGAAAGTGGAGGACGGAGAGATCACCTTCACGCCCGGCGCCCTGCCGGCGGCCTCCGCGACGAGCGTGAGCGTGCAGTACGCGCTGCGATACGGCAAGTCGCAGTCGGCGGCCGCGGCCGCCACCGTGGATTACCCGGCCATGCCGGCCGGCATGACGGTGGATCAAACGGTTTACGCTTTGAGCCGCACCCAACCAGTGGTGATCACGGTGGCCAACGCGGTGCTGACGGGCCCGCTGAGCGACAACTTCGGCAGTTGGAGCGCGGACGCCGCGCAGGTGACGTTCACTCCGGCGGCGGCACTGGCGAAAACGGGTAAGTTGAGCGTAACCCGGTCGTATAGCGTGGGCACGGTGACGACCAATCTGACGATCGTCTTCGTGCAACCGGAAGACCGGTCGGTAGCGGACGTCTCCCGGGTGTTAGGCATGGCTTCGTTGCCTTTGCCGGCGAAGGAGATGCTGCCGCCCGGGGCGCACGTGTGGCTGTGGGATGGTGCCAACAGGCAGACGACGATCACGGCCGACGGCCATACGTGGTCGGTGGCGGCGGACCGGAAGACCATACAATTCAGGCCCGCCGGGACGAAGTTCAGCGAGGACAAACGGTTGGTGGAGTTCGTTTTCTCCGACGAACAGAACAGCCAGAACAATAGTGCCCCCGGCCAGGCGGAGGTGACGTTCAGCACCGATACGGCGGCGTTCCCGGTGAAAGTGGACCGGCCGGCAAGCGGCGGCAAATTCGAAGTGGACCTGGCGGACTATTGCTATGCGCAGGCGCCCAAGACGATTACGAGTGTGACGCTCGTCGGCAACGATCCGGCGCGCATCAAGATAGAAACCGCGTCGAAGCCCACCACGGTGGCGTTCGATCCCGGAGGAGTGACGACGGCCGCTACCTATACGGCAAACTACTACGCGACCGATAGCTCCGGTCAACGCTCCAACACGGGGGGCATCACTTGTGACTTCACCGGGATGCCGCGGCGGGCGATGCCGGCCGTAGCCAACTGCCTGATCGCCCAATCGGCCGCGGCCGATCAGACCCGGATCGCCAACGTGCTGGACGGGGCCACGGCCTTCCATGGCGTGGACGCGGCGACGGTGAAACTGGTGGGGCCCGCGGACTTGGGCACCGGCAACACGCCGGTGACGGTGGGTCTGGCGGCGGACGGAAAGTCGATGTTCGTGCCGTTCCAGGGCGCGTGGCTGGTGGATCCCGGCGGCGCGATCGCCTTTCACGCGGACACAAATTTCAATGGCGCGCCCTCGCCGGCCGCCTTCACCGTCGCCGACAAGAAAGGGAACGTGTCGCCGCCGGCGCTGGTGATGTTCGACGATAGCCTGGCGGGGTTGGCGACGCTGGGCAAGCAGGCGGCGGCAGTGACGGAAACCCAGTTCTGGACGGATTTCCGCATCCATGTGTCGCTGCTGGATCCGAAGCTAAGCGGGGCGGACTTCTTGAAGGCCACGCAAGCCAGGGCCTACGCCGTGGGGCTGGCGGCTAAGCCGACTTACGACCCGGTGGACCTGGACGACTTTGACACCGCCTACCAGGCGTGGCTGGACGGCGGGCAGGCTTGGGACGATAAGCCCGGGAGCAAGACGCACGTGGGGCTGGTGACGATTTGCCAGCAGCTGGTGGACCAGGCGATGCCTGCCGGGTCACCGGAATTGCTGAAGCGCTACTGGCGCCTGCAGCAGATGGCGCACATGGCGGCGCAGGCTCTGCCCGACGGCGGTGCGCAATGACGGCCATGCGGATGACGTCGGCGCTCGGGTCGAGCCTGGGCACGTTGGGAAACATCGCGCTGACCTGGGAGGGCCAGGCGGCGAAGATCGCGGGGCGTTTCGGAATGGCGGGTTCGCTGGTGGCCGGCCTCCTGGAAGTGCTCGTGCCGCCGCAGGATCCGCCGCCGCCGGCGACCAAGCAGCAACTGGACCAGGCACTCGCGGATTTGAAGTCGGACCTTCTCGACGTGATCTGGGGGAACACGGCCAGCACCGTGCAACACAACGTGAATGGGTTCAATGACGACTTCCAGCCCAAATGGGACGACTTGACCAAGATCAAACTGGAGCAAGTGAAGGACGCGTCAGGGAAGGCGGTGGGATCCAGACCGGTGTTCGACCAGACGGACCAATTAACCGTTGCCACGGTGGAAACCGCCGACGGCTACTACTACCCCAAGGGAACCAGCGCGCTTGCCCTGGACACTTACCGCCGCGATGTGGAAGACGCGGACTTTAATGACGGCAAGCGTACCGCCGCCGAACTGGCCCAGAAGCAGACCCAGGCGTTGCAGCTTTACATCATGATCGGAAGCCTGCAGGTGTCGTACTACCAGGCCTCGATTGCCTGGCGTTGGGGCCAGGAGATGCTGCTGGCCAGCCAGGTAACCTGCTACCGCAAGGACCACGACGACTGGACAACTCAGTGCCTGGCGAAACCGGCCTACGCCAATGCGAACCCGGAAGCAGACCTGCTGAACCCGTATCCCGAGCTAAAGGCCAAGCTCGCCCGGAAGGCGGACTACCTGACCGGCTACAGGCCGCCGGACTGGGGATCCTGGTCCGGGGAAGCGGGCAGCCCCGTGCAGCAGCTCAAGGATCAGGTGGATTCGTTGCTGGCGTACTGTCTGAACGGCAAGGCCGCCAACCAAGCCGGTTATTACACCGACCTCCGGAAGCGCTGGGATGCGCTGGAGACAGCGGCGACGGCGAACGATTTCCCGGTGTCGGCGGCAAAGCCTCTGTCGCCGATGCTGTTCACGGGAATAGCGCTGGGCTTCGATCGCGCCAAAAGGTGGTCTCAGGCGGTGGTGGACAACCATTTGCAAAATCTGGTGGAAGACGATGTGCTTTCGTTCGCCAAGGCGCTGGATGCGTGGCGAACCGTCCGCGCCAGTGTGAGCTTTCACTACTACACAACGGTAACGGCGAGCGAGTCATTCCGCACGGTAGCCACCGCCCAATACGCAGACAGCACCCTGGCCGCCAAGATCGCCGCTTACAATCCCGATGTCCAGGCCGGCGTGAACGATGCCTTGCCGGTGGGCACAACGCTCAAGATCTTTGACAAGGCCTGGCTTCCGTACGTGGACACGGCCAAGGAACTTTGGCCGCGGCCGGCCTTGCAACCGAAGAACAACTAGGAGCGAACCACCATGGCGGCACCCACTACTGATGGAACCGGCGTTGGCGTAGGACTGATTCCCGACCCCTGGGCGCGACAACTCGCCTATGCGTCGCAAATGGGCCAGTTCGACTTTGCCGACAGCGGGATGAACAAGATAAATCCGCGGACGTTACTGCCGGACCCGAATGGCAACAGCGGCGACACCGACTACGGCGTGAACCTGATCATTCTGAACAGCATGCCGCGCCGGCTCACGTTGGTGGAGACCCAAACCGCGCAACTGCCGACGGCGTATGCGGCGAACCCGGCCGGAGGCGCGGGCGTGGCCTATAACCCGGGCGATTCCGATTACCAGGTGTGCTACCCGGCGGGCGGATTCGACGGAGTGACGCTGAACCACGTGATTCCGGAGGCGCGCTATTACCCGAATAGCAGGAGGCATTTGACGGCGGCGGGCACGCCGGCTCAGCTCGCCGGGTTCGGTTGGTACCGCTTCGACATGCACGCTTCGGCCCCGAACCTGTCGCGGGCGTTGAGCTTTCAGGTGGGCGACGATACCCGGCAGCACGTGGGCGTGATCATCCGGTTGGAACTCCGGGATCGGGGTCTGTTTCGACATCAGGCTTCGTATGCCTTCGGAGCCGTGACCGCAAGCCTGGAGACGGAGTACGGCGGCAGCCTCGACAAGTTCTTTGGCTACAAGATGCCGAATCCCCACAACACTCCTTGGGGCCCGGCGCTGAACTCCATCAGCGCGGCGCCCGGCGGGGGGCCCACTTTGTGGAGTTGCCCGATCCCGCATGATGAGGACGTGCTGGGGACCAACACGGTGGTGGTTTGGGTGCGCGACAATTCCTCGACCGTGGGTCTCTAGCGGGCGTACCTTCCGGCCAAGGCGGCGGAAGCCGTGAAGGACAAGCGGTGTCCGCCACCCGGCACAATCCCGCCGGTGCCGGGCACTAGAAAGGCCGCTTCTTCCTGGGGGCGGGAGCCGCTTTGCCGAAGACGAGCGTGACGTCGGCCTCGCGCGCCGCTTCGTCCAGCTTGGTGAGGGCTTTGGTGGCGCCGAGATCGTCAAACAGGCCGTCTTCGCGGACGCGGGTGAGGAAAAAGTCAGGGTAATCGCCGTTGAAGGCGTCGCCGGGCGAAAGCGCCCACATTTTGCGCACTTGCGGTTCGTTGAGGATGTCGAGGCCTTGGATGGTGAGCGAGCGGAACCGGTATTGGGGACCGGTCTTGGTGGTGATGACGAGATTGAGCAGGTTCTTGTCGCCTTCCTTCCTGGCGGGCACCGGCTTGCGCTGGAGCGTGACTTCGTTTTTCAGATAGCCCTGCTTGCGGAGTTCGGCGCGGATGCGGTTGAGGCCTTCGCTGACGGCGTCCATGTTGGCCAGGTCGCCGGAAACGACGCCGAAGACGCCGGAGAGGCGGCGCAAGTCGCCTTCGCCCACCACGTCGATTTGGTCAAGGTCGTAGGTGGGCCCTTCCTGCACTTCCACGGTTACGTCGACACCTTTGTTTTCAGCCGCCGGCGCGGCGGTGATTTTCGGGAACGCCACGGCCACCCGGCCGCGGGCTTCGTACAAGGGGCGGATGGCGTTGTCGAGGTATTCGCGCATGCGGTCCTCTTTGTACACGGCGCCGATGGCCGCGCCGTTGATGGTGGTTTGCAGCAGGGCCGAGGGCAGAACCTGATTGCCGGTGAAGGTGACTTGCGAGATGGTGGGGTCGTCGCGATCGGGCCGGAAAACAATGGTGAGATCGCTGGTGACGCGGGCGGCCACGGGGCTCTTGGCGGCGGCGGTCAGGATAGCGTTGTAGCGCTGGAGCGCGGCGGGGGTAGCCGAGAGCTTCTGGCCGAACAGGGGGTCGGCGGAGCGGAGGGCGGCGGTGAGGTCCGGGAGATCTTCGAAGCGGAAGGGCAGCAGTTGCGCGATTTCGGTGACCAGGATGGTGGCGTCGAAGCCGGCCTGGTCGGCGGTGGGGGTATAGCGGTAGCCGACCTGTTCAAACAGGCCCGTATCGGCGAGGCGTTGGCGGGCCGCTTCGAAGACGGCGTTCTCGGCCGGCAGGCCGACTTTGAGCCCGGCCACCTGCAAGATGCCCTCGACCGGGAGTTGCCGGGCGCCTTCCACCTTCAGGCTGCGAATGGGGAAAGCGGCTTTGGCGGGGGCCGGCTTGGGCGAGGCCGGCTTGGGTTTGGCGGCAACGGGGCGCCGGGCGGGCGCCTGAGCGGCGGCCAGCGAAACGCTGAGGAGAAGGCGGATTAGGAGGGCGAGCACCATCTTCATAGTACGCAGAGAAGACGTTTCTCAAATCCGCACCGTTTCCTCCGATGAGCAGACCTGGAGCGAGTCTTGACCACATTCAAAGACCTCGTCCGTTTTGAGCGGCGGAGCTTACGGACTAAATTGATTGCCGCCTTCCTGGCCGTAGGAGCAGTGCCGGCGGGAATGTTGACCGTTTTTGCGTTAAGCGGGGCCGGATACCTGGCCGGGCAGCAGCAACGGCTACTGGAAACCATGGCAGCCGGCGCGCTGGACAAGATGGATCGCAACCTGTTTGAGCGGTATGGAGACGCCCAGGCGTTTGCGTCGAACCCGGCCTTGCGCGACCGGGCCAACTGGTATGAGCGCGACGAAGCGAAGAACGCGATTGTGGCGGCCGCCAACCGGTATGTGGCGCTGTATGGTTTTTACCCGCTGACGCTGATTGTCGACACGGAAGGCAAGGTGATCGCGGTCAATAGCCGGAATGCGGCCGGCCAGCCGGTCCGGACCGAGTCGCTTTACGAGCGGAACTTCGCGCAGGCGCCGTGGTTCCGGGCGGTGCGAGAGGGCAAGTTCCTGAAGGGTCCGGAGGGTTTGACGGGCACGGTGGTGGGCGATGCGGCCGTGGACGGGGACACGCGGCTGGCGGGCGAAACGGGTCCGGTGGTGAGCTTTGCGGCGCCGGTGTTGGATGCGGAAGGAAAAGTGATCGCCATCTGGCGGAACGCGGCGAGCTTCACGCTGGTGGAGGAGATTCTGGCGGCGACGCGGGCCGACGTGGTGGCGCAGGGGTGGCCCGGCGCGGCGCTGCGGTTGCGGAGCCGGGAGGGCCATGAGTTGAAAGCGCTCGGCCCGGGGGAAGCGGGCAAGCGAGATGAGGGCCCGCGCGTGACGGCGGCGGCCACGGCGCGAGGCGCGCTCGGCTACCCGGGGCTGGGCTGGAAGCTGGAGGTCAGCGTGCCGGAGCGCGAGGCGATGGCCTTTGTCGCGAGCTTGCGGACGCGCGTGGCGGGCGGCAATCTGTTGGGCCTGATCCTGGTGCTGGCGCTGGGCTGGGGAACGGCGGGTTGGCTGGCGCGGCCTTTGCAGGAAGCGGCCACGGTGTTGCGCAGCCGGGCGGAGAGCCTGCGGAGCACGGCGGGCGAAGTGACGGAACTGGCGAGCGCGCTGGCGGGGTCGGCGACGACGCAGGCGGCGAATATCCAGGAGACGAGCGCGGCGGCCACCGAGGTGTCGGTGCTGATCGCCGGTCATGCCGAGCACGCGGCGGCGGTGGGGGCGAGCACGCAATCTTCGCGCCAGGCCATGGCGGGAGCGCGGGCCGATATTGAGGCCCTGGACGCATCGATGTCGGCGATGAGCGCGGCCACGCGCGAGGTGTCGCGCATCATTGCGGCGATTGAGAATATCGCGCAGCAGACCAACATCCTGGCGCTAAACGCCGCGGTGGAGGCGGCGCGCGCGGGCGAGGCGGGCCTGGGCTTCAGCGTGGTGGCCGATGAGGTGCGGCGGCTGGCGGGCACGGCGGCCGAGGCGGTGCGGGAGTCCGGCGAATTCCTGGGGCGAACGTCGCAATCGGTGGAAGCCAGCCATGCCCGGTTGACGGCCGTGCGCGGCTCCTTTGAACTGGTGGAGCGCGACAGCCGGAAGATGCTCGATGTGCTGGCCCAGATGAACCAGGGCGCCGCCGAGCAGACGCTGGGCGTGAAGGAGATTGAAGGCGCGTTGCATCGCCTGCAGGCCGAGGCGGCCGAGACGGCGAACCTGGCGCGGATGAGCAGTGAGAATGGAGACGCGATTCTGCGGGGCGCCAAAGAGTCGGGCGGCGTGGCCGAGGCGCTGAATGAGCTGATTCACGGCCGGTAGCAGCCGGGCCGCGGACGCCCGCGGCGCCCCCGTTTCCTCCGTAGACTGGAA